>JAJOOR010020261.1:0-27435 GCA_036250505.1 Solanum acaule | reverse complement strand
GGCAAGTAGCAACAAGGTGAGTTCTAACGTTGCGCACCGTTAAAAAGACTTTTAAACGAAAGAATTATCAATGCATGCAAAACACTATTCAAGAATTGCTTATTTACTATTCATACTTTGTTAATCGCTCATGGTTCCCACAACCCTAGTTGTGGAGGTTAGGTACCCATAATCATATGAACACAATTAATTATTTTAGATAAAAAGAATTATGAACTTATGTAATTGAGAATAACAAACCCGGAATTTCAACTTGAATTTCAAAACCAAAACCTTCAAAACCAACTTAGGAATTCAAGAATTGCTAGGTTTGCAAAAAATAAAATCCAAAGTCACAAAGTAGAACTAAAGTAATAAAGTCTAACTCCCAAAAACGAGGTTTACACGCCCTATATATAGAAAAATAAGTTCTAACTAAAAAGGAAATAAAATAAGGAAATAAAGTTTTTAGGATGCGTCTTCAATCTACGACACTGACCTACGGTCCGTAAGTCTATCTATGGTACGTAGGTCCCTTTCGTGGCTCAAGACTTGGGCAAATTTTCAATCTTCAAATTCTTCCAAACTTCTGTCACATTCGACGGTTCAACAGTACGGACCGTAGGTCAATCTACGGTCCATAACTCCTCTTCGTAGCTCCATACTTAGACTTTTCAGCATCAGGTGCTAGAACCAAATTTCTGTCACATTTTACGGAGTAACATTATGGTCCGTAGATCAATCTACAGTCCGTAATTTGCAATCGTTGTTCCACACTTAGTAGCGAATTCCCTGATCTTCAGCCATGCCTTGCCTTCCCATCGACGTCCATCATCTACGAGGCGTAACTGGACCTACGGTCCGTACATTGCCTCCGTAGATGCCCTTTTCTGCACGTCTTTCAACTGTGTCTTCAAATCTCCGCGTCTAAACTTATTTCTTGAGAACTTAAGAAAATCACATAAGAACTAATACAAAATGGCCCTACACACACACAACTATCAAGTGAAATGTAATAAAGTACTCGTTTAGAAGAGGTAGATATACCTCAAAACCGATTTTATCGTGCATATCTTTCTCTAATTCAAGAGATTACTTTCTCTAGAATTATCAAAGCCCTCTGTTTAATAATAACCTAGCTCTGATACCAACTTTACAGGATCACTGACCTAGCGGTAGTCCGCCTGGTCATAGATCAAGAAATTCGATATGCATAGAGGTAGTCCAACTACATAAGAATCAAAATACACAAGAATTTTTGCATAGTTTTTCAGACTGCATGGTTTAATTCTTTTACCCAAGCAAAGGGCCTGTGAAGAAGCTAATACATACTCTTATTGAGCCCATGTGTTTGATAGTTCTAACCGGGTGTGAGGCGCCCTACTTATCAAACTCTTTTTAGGGCTAAAAACCATGGCTCATTAGACGGAGTCACTTAGACAAAGCCAATAGGAGTAGTACTAGATCTTACTATACCTCAATCTCAGAACCAGGTTGAGAAGCCATACTAAAATTCTTCTATATTTAAATAAAGCTTAGATCCATTCATGATTTATATAAGAGAGAAGTTAGTTATCCGACATATACATAATTTTTTAGCCGGTCATAATCTCGGCTCAGATCGGAGAAGATAGGAAAGTAAGATAAAGGAAGAATTAAAGAAAGTACTTTGTGGCCAAAAACAGGGTCTATATAAGAACTATGCTTTATTGACAAACTCCGGTAAGTCTCCGGCAAACTTACAATCAAAAGGTTTACAAAAGAGAGAATACAAAAGGGAGAGATAGTGGTTCTGAACCTGCCTCTTACAAAACAAAACAAACTTATTTATAGAAACTAAAAAGCATCTTGGAATAGTAGTAGAGGGTCCCCTATGTGGGTCCTAGAAATAGTATATCTACTGTTGCAACAGTGTTTCTACTGTTGTTAATGCTTATCCGCTAAATTTTATTTTTAATCTTTGAAAGGAAATCTTCTGCTTTCTTCAGTGTGTCTTCTGAAATGGGTCCTTCTAATTCATATGGCTGAGCCTCGTGAGTATCATCACTTGTTTCTCTGCGCATAGATGAGTCTGATTTTGCGTAGTGTGTGATATTAAGAACAAGGTTTTTCCTGACCTTTTCCAAATAATTATTAATCATTTCATTTTGATCTCCATCTTGGTTAGAAATTTTTCTAGCCATATGTTTATCCGAAATGTCAGCAATTGTTCCTTTATGAGGAATTGATTTATAATCTTGAATTGTCTTGGAAATCAAGTCCAACAGTTCTTGTCCGTATAAGGACTTTGTTGGGGTGTATTCTTTCATTAAGTTATCCCAAAAATTGTTGTAATAAGTCCAATATAAACAGGGAATTTGTTCCCCAGTGAAGTCCACTTCTGGAGCCCATTTATGAATCCAAGGAACAGAAAATTCTATAAAGAAATATATCAGTTCGATTTGCTGCATGTAACAAATGTGGTCTTGGTGATATAACTTTACGAGGTCTGGAGAAACGTTAACCCATTCTTTGTATAACTTGAGAAACGGATCGAACAATATCTTTATCGTTGGCCCGTGGTATGACCACCAGTTTAAAAACCAATATTAATAGGATTAGCAAATATTTTTGCACATAGTTTAATGAACCAAGTATGTTTGTGTCTCACATTATTATAATAGAGAACTTTATTAAAGCCTGAATATAGTCCCAATATTTAAATTTCATAGAGACTTTGTTAAGGCTAATCTGTCTTTCTGTTATCGAGGAAACACCCCAATCTTCAATAGGAATGATTTGTTTTATAATCATTTTGGACAAGTTATAAACATTCTCAATAGTATTATAACCTGAAAAGTGCTAAAATTCAAGACATGTGCTTATCAGCAGAGTTTCATAATATGATCGAGTTTTGTATGACTCACCCAGGAAATAAAGTCAATTGAGTAAATACCGTTGAAATATTTTCCATGGTTCTTCTTTTCTCTGTATCTCAGAGTTTTCTAAGAGGAATATCATTTCTCTTTTTTCTACCTTTTCGTATGACTTGATATCATCCACTTCATCTTTAGCTATTGAGGAAAAGGTATCACTTTGCCTTTGTAATAAATATGCCTGTAGTTGGGCATATAATAGATTATTTTCTGGAATATCTTCCAGATGTACTGATGAAGCTGCCTCTTGAGCTTTTGAGTTTAAGTTAAATAAACTCATTCCTCCTCTCTGTATAATTGGAGAGTCAGACGAAGACCCGTATAACGATCTTGATGAACTAGGGGAGTATCTTCCCCTTCCTCTTGGGTTATTTTCCTTTCCTCGACCCTTAGTTACCCAAGGGGGTTCCATCCTACAAACAAAACATCGAGATTTATTCCCAATAAGCGTCATAATAAGTATTGGATTCTTCAATTGATAGGAAAAGGTCTATCACCATTCCATCTATAATATTCCAGCAGATTAATTCTTTCACATCTCGATTGAGGGGAAGAACTTTTAATAGAGTAATCAATCTTTTTTCTGTAAAGAAAAGGGATATGGGAACATCACCATTTTATGAGTCGCTAATACTATCACTCATTTTGAAGATATTCTCTAGATAGGAAGTCTAGGAGAGAGTTATCATTTCCCTTCTTATAAAGGATTTCAAAATCAAAAGGGGCTAATTGTGCTAGCCATCTGGCAAACATTAATTTTGAAGCATCATGCTTAAAATATTTATCAAACATATATTTAGCTCATTGAGCATCAGTTTTAATGAGAAACTTTTGATTATATAAATCATCTTTGAATTTTCAAACGCATTTGACGATGGTTAACATTTCATCAGCCACCGTAGCATATTTTTTCTAAGCATCGCTCCATTTACCTGAATGAAATCGAATCAAATATTCATTTTTATCATGAGGATTAATTTTTTTTAATATTCCTCCATAGCCAATGTCAGACGCATCTATCTCTACAATCTTTTGCTAAGCTGGGTTAGCCAGAGTTAAACAAGGTAAAGATTTGACCCGAAGTTTAATATTTATTCACTAAATCGGTGAGACTATCAGTCGAAGGGGTTTTATGATTTTTCTTTAGCCTATCGTATTAAGGGACTAAATCTTGAGATAAACTTTTGTAAATTGGGGAAATATAATTTAAGCTTCCCAAGAATATCTGCAATTGCGTCCTATCTGTAATAACATCAGGAAATTTTGAAACAAAATAAATTGATCTTTGAATTGGGGTAACCTTCCCCTGGGAAATCAGATGTCCTAAAAATCTGACTTCAGTTTGAAATAAACTCATTTTTGGTTTAGAAATCACCAAACCGTTTTGTATAACTATTTTCTTCAAAATGTCCAATTGTTTTTTGTACATTTGAATAGACTAATATATCATCAATATAGACAATGATAAAATCTAAATATGGGTTGAAAATACATTCATAGTTTTCTAAAATTCAGAAGGAGCGTTTTTCAAACCAAATGGCATAACATTCCATTTGTATTGTCCAAACAGGACATTGAAAGCAGTTCTATAAGAGTGCTTTTTAAATATTTGAATCTGCCAATAACCTGATTTTAAATCAAATTTAGAAAATATATTAGCGTCGTATAAGCTTGAAAGCAAATCTTTTTGGTTTGGAATAGTATACCTAATCCATTTTAAATATTTGTTTAATGGCTTATAATTTATTACTAACCTTGGAACCCCACGTTCTTTTTCTGCTGCATTATTGATATAGAATGAAGTGAATGACCAAGGGGATTTTGAAGGTTTTATCAAATCTTTTTGTAATAAGCTATCAATTTCTTTCTTGCAGAATTGAACCAACTCAGTATTAATTTGACAAGGACGTGATTTTGTAGGAATATCATCCTCAGAGAAAGTATCTTCATATGGAAGAGTAACAATATGCTTTTTTCGATTCCAAAAAGCACTAGGATGATCAGCACAAATATCAATGGCTATCTGTTTAGATATTAATTTAATATTTTCTTGTACTTTGGGTGATCTCAAAGTATCAAATATATTCATGCTAAATAATTCAAGTTGTAAAGAATCTACATGCTTTTGCTTCATATTAATTAGAGGATTAATATCACGAGAAATAGGATCAGTGACAAAAGTATAACTAATGTCTTGGTCTTTATAAGTAGGAGAAAAACCTTTAGCATTTATGTTGGTAAAAGGATAGATAGCATTTATAAAAGGGGTGCCAAGTATAATCGGAGGGTATAATTGATTTTTAACCAAGAAAAAGAAGTGCGGACCGCAAACTTTATTTTGGCAAATACGTGTATTAGGCAACTTATACTTTATATCTAAAGCATGCCCTGAAGCCGATCTTACCATATGAGTTGTTTTCTCGAAATACTTAGTAGGTACTAGACCTTCCTGAATACAACTAACATCAGCCCCACTATCTATCATAGCAATATCAGTTATAGAAAAAGTATTTTCAATTAATATGGTAAAATTTAATAAACCATTTATGAGCAGTGACTACTTGAATCATTCCTAAAAACATATTTTGTTTAGGATCAATATTAATAGGTTTTAAAAGAGTATTTTCTTCAACAATATTTTTACCTTTTTAAGTAGCAGACTCAATCTGAGTAAGGCGGTGATCGCAAATAATCTTATTTTGTTTAAGAGATTTAATCTCTTGCTTTAATTGTTCAATTTCTCCTTTTAAATCATCAAAAGAAGTATCACGTATAACAACATGCTGTTTAGAAAGTCTATCATTGACTTCAAATAAAGAGTAGGGAGCAGAATATTCAAATTCATTTTTTGATTTTTCAATAATATTACAAGAATTAGAATTGGATGAACTAGCCTTATTATTAATAACAAGTTGAATAATTTTTTCACGCAATGTATTATCAGTAACTTCTTTTAACAGTTCTATCACATTATCGGAAGTAATGGTACTAATATTAATATCTTCAAATTGAGATTGTAATTTATAAAATTCGTCATTTTCACAGGAGCAAATATCACCTCTACATTTACAAGCATCTATAGTCGCTGACTGAGTATTACCAGACGTTTTAGGTTTATCAGTTTCGGAACCTGATTCAGAATAATCATCATAATCTGACTCAGAACCAGAGGTGTATAAGAAACTACAGATTTTATCGTGCATGTCTTCCTCTAATTCTAGAGATTTAAGCTTTTCAAGCCTACAATTTGGTGCTATATGCCCAAATTTTCCACACTTGTAGCACTTAATATTTGCGAGATCACGCCTGGACCTATTCTTCGTAAATCGACGAGATTTACGATGAGTTCTTCGCTCTTCTTATTCTTCCCTACACCTTCGCCTAGATCTTCTTTTCCTATGAGGTTTATCTGGATTAGAGTCTCTAGAATATCTAGGTTTGGTATGTTTACCTAAATCTGGTAAACTAAACTGAGTGCAAAAGTCTTCTAATTGAGACCTTTCTTTAAGCTTATCAATTTTAAGTTGTCTAGAGAGCTTTAATTCATTGCACAAATCAATACCTTCTTGGGTGCAAGCTCCTATCAATTTTCCATAAGTAAAGGAGTTGTACGGAATAGCTCCTTGGGAATTCCTTAGAGTTTTTTTAACTCTCTCGGCAAATAAATGAGGTAAGCCGTCTATGAATTTGTCTTTCCAATGTTCAAGACCATTTTCGGGTAGTTCCATCACCCAACTTAGATAGGTGTCCTTATACCACTTGAACTCTCCAAAATGCCTACATCGAAGACCATTTAGCAGAGAACGAACAATCTCATATTAATTGGTAAATCTACCTAATAATACAAGTATGCATTAATGAATAGTCTCATATTCCTTCTGTATTATTAAATAGATGGTTTTGATAATATTACCTGATTCATATGTATAGGATCGTTCAAGAACTTTGATGAATATATGTAAATAAGTGGTTATAAACCAAGGTACGAAGAACATAATATTATTATGCAAAGCACAAGTCTCATAAAATTCTTGAGAAATATTATGCAAATCCTCCGCACTATAAGTGTCAAAAAACCAAGTTTTAAACTGGCTCCATTTATCCCTTGCAAATTCATTTTGAATATACTTCCTTGCTAGTGAACTTGGACTAAAATCAGTTTGTTGTACATTCATCATTAAGTATCATTAAGATTAAAATCCATTTCGGATGCAGAAGGAATATCCTTATCAGAAACATCAGATGATTTATCATTTACTCAAACTATGTTTAATTTTGGATCAATTTTAATTTTTTCCTTATTAGTGGTTATAACCGATGATGATAAGGTATGTAAAGAAGCCGCACGATCATGAGCAAGACCATAAAGAGATTCAATAGGCGAAATATGTTGAATAGCTAATCTTCTATCAGAAAAAGAGTGTCTTATTATAAGGGACACTTTTCTCATCCAATTGAATGCAAATCTTTCAATCGAAATTCTGAGTAATATGAGAATAATCAAAATTAGTAACTGCATATGTTATCTATGCAGGAGGTACAACCGAATCCAAAGTCCAAGTAGTAGGAAAATTAATTTCTTCCCATTTAATAGGTCTTCTAGTAGTGACCTTAGATTTTGCAAAATTAGTTTCTACCAAAATAGTTTGATCCGATGTATCATATAATTTACATCGGCGATTCAAAGTAGCAAGCAGTTTATAATAGATGCAATATGATAAATAGATCAATTCAGATCCAGGTGCATAATTATAACCATGCATTTTAATATTTAAAGTCAAAGCATCTAATATATTAGAATCAGTTAAACATAACTACAAATTAGGCTGAGTATTAAAATAAACTGGGCCATAAGCTATTGTGGATTCAATCGTACCCATCAAAGATTGTCGAAAATTTAAATTCTCGCATCGTGAAGAGCAGCTAAGAATGTCTCAGGTAACCCTTTCAGAGTTAAAGGTTTAAAAGAAATCTGTACCATACCAATATGCAAGAACTTGTATTGATTTTTATAAACATCAATATCTCATTTATACAATAATCGAATAGTCTGTTCGGACGAAATTAACACCAAAGATTGTTCAATAGTTTTTATAAGTTGTTTATTAGAGATCTTATCAAACCAACCATAATCATAAATGATTTTTATATCTACTTTCAGAATAGTCCATTTGGTTAACAAATCAAGATTTTGAGGTATATCTACCTCTTCTAACCGAGTACTTTTAGTACTAGTATCTCCTAGATCCATGATCAAGAGAATATATCTATGCCGAAATACTTCACATCAATCTCATGTTTACCATGAAAGTTCCTAGGCTCTGATACCAACTTTACAGGATCACTGACCTAGCGGTAGTCCGCCTGGTCATAGATCAAGCAATTCGATATCCTTAGAGGTAGTCCAACTACATTAGAATCGAAATACACAAGAATTTTTGCATAGTTTTTTAGACTGCATGGTTTAATTCTTTTACCCAAGCAAAGGGCCTGTCAAGAAGCTAATATATACTCTTATTGAGTCCATGTGTCTGATAGTTCTAACCGGATGTGAAGCGCCCTACTTATCAAACTCTTTTTCGGGCAAAAAAACCACGGCTCATCAGACGGAGTCACTAAGACAAAACCAATAGGAGTAGTACCAGATCTGACTGTACCTCAATCTCAGAACCAAGTCGAGAAGCCATACTAAAATTCCTCTATATTTAAATAAAGTTTAGATCTGTTCATGGTTTATATAAGAGAGAAGTTAGTTATTCGGCATAGATATAATTTTTTAGCCGGTCATAATCTCAGTTCAGATCAAAGAAGATAGGAAAGTAAGATAAAGGAAGGATTAAAGAAAGTACTTTGTGGCCAACAACAGGGCCTATATAAGAACTATTCTTTATTGACAAACTCCGATAAGTCTCCGGCAAACTTACAATCAGAAAGGTTTACAAGAGAGAGAGAATACAAAAGAGAGAGAGAGAGTGGTTTTGAACCTTCCTCTTTCAAAAAAAAACAAACTTATTTATAGAAACTAAAAAGCATCGAGGATAGTAGTAGAGGGTCCCCTATGTGGGTCCTAGAAACAGTATACCTATTGTTGCAACAGTGTTTCTACTGTTGTTAATGCTTATCCGCTAAATTTTATTTTTAAGCTTTGAAAGGAAATCTTCTGCTTTCTTCAGTGTGTCTTCTAAAACGGGTCCTTCTGATTCATATGGCTGAGCCTCGTGAGTATCATCACTTGTTTCACTCTACATAGATGAGTCTGATTTTGCGTAGTGTGTGATATTAAGAATAAGGTTTTTCCTGACTTCTTCCAAATAATTATTAATCATTTCATTTTGATCTCCGTCTTGGTTAGAAATATTTCTAGCGATATGTTTAACCAAAGTGTCAGCAGTTATTCCTTTATGAGGAATTGATTTATAATCATGAATTGTCTTGGAAATCAAGTCCAACAGTTCTTGTCCGTATAAGGACTTTGTTAGGGTGTTTTTTTTCATTAATTTATCCCAAAAATTATTATAATAAGCCCGATATAAACAGGGAATTTGTTCCTCAGTGAAATCCACTTCTGGAGCCCATTTATGAATCCAGCGAACAGAAAATTCTATAAAGAAATAAATTTGTTCGATTTGCTGCATGTAACAAATGTGTTCTTGGTGATATAACTTTAGGAGGTCTGGAGAAATCTTAACCCATTCTCTGTATAACTTGAGAAATGGATCGGGCAATATCTTTATCTTTGGCCCGTGGTATGACCACTTGTTTAAAAACCAATATTAATATGATTAGAAAATATTTTTGCACATACTTTAATGAACCAAGTATGTGTGTGTCTCTAATTACTATAATAGAGAACTTTATTAAAAGCCTGAATATAGTCCCAATATGTAAATTTCATATAGACTTTGCTAAGGCTAATCTACCTTTCTATCATCGAGGAAATACCCAAATCTTCAATAGGAATGATTTGTTTTATAATCATTTTGGAGAAATTATAAACATTCTCACTGGTATTATAACCTGAAAAGTGCTAAAATTCAACACATGTGCTTATCAGCTGAGTTTCATAATATGACTGAGTTTTGTACGACTCACACGGGAAATAAAGTCCATTGAGTAAATACCGTTGGAATATTTTCCATGGTTCTTCCTCTCTCTATATCTCAGAGTTTTCTAGGAGGAATATCATTTCTCTTTTTTCTAACTTTTCATATGACTTGATATAATCCATGTCATCTTTAGCTATTGAGGCAAAGGTATCACTTTATTTTTGTGATAAATATGCCTGTAGTTGGGCATATAATGGATTATTTTCTGGAATATCTTCCAGATGTACTGATGAAGCTGCCTCTTGAGCTTTTAAGTTTAAGTTAAATAAACTCATTCCTCCTCACTGTATAACTGGAGAATTGGACGAAGACCCGTATGACGATCTTGATGAACTAGGGGAGTATCTTCCCCTTCCTCTTGGGTTATTTCCCTTTCCTCGACCCTTAGATACCCAAGGGGGTTCCATCCTACAAACAAAAGATCGAGATTTATTCTCAATAAGCGTCATAATAAGTATTGGATTTTTCTATTGATAGGAAAAGGTCCATCACCATTCCATCTATAATTTTCTAGCAGATTAATTCTTTCACATCTCTATTGAGGGGAAGAACTTTAAATATAGTAATCAATCTTTTTTCTGTAAACAAAAGGGAGATGGGAACATCACCAATTTCTGAGTCGCTAATACTGTCACTCATTTTGAAGATATTCTCTAGATAGGAAGTCTGGGAGAGAGTTATCACTTCCCTTCTTATAAAGGATTTCAAAATCAGAAGGGGATTGTGCTTGTCATCTGGCAAACATTAATTTTGAAGCATCATGCTTAAAATCTTTATCAAACATATATTTGACTGATTGAGCATCAGTGTTAATGAGAAACTTTTGATTATACAAATCATCTTGGAATTTTAAAACGTATTTGACGATGGTTAACATTTCATGAGCCACCGTAGCATATTTTTTTTTATCATCGCTCCATTTACCTTAATGAAATCGAATCAAATATTCATTTTTATCATGAGGATTAATTTGTTTTAATATTCCTCCATAGCCAATGTTAGACGCATCTATCTCTACAATCTTTTGCCAAGCTGGGTTAGCTAGAGTTAAACAAGGCAGAGATTTAACCCAAAGTTTAATATTTTTGACTAAATCGGTGAGACTATTAGTCCAAGGGGTTTTATGATTTTTCTTTAGCCTATCGTATAAAGGGGCTTAATCTCGACATAATTTTTTTTAAAAGGGGGAAATATAATTTAAGCTTCCCAAGAATCTCTGCAATTGCGTCCTATCTGTAATAACATCAGGAAATTTTGAAGCAAAATCAATTGATCTTTGAATTGGGGTAACCTTCCCATGGAAAATCAAATGTCCTAAAAATCTGACTTCAGTTTGAAATAAACTCTTTTTTGGTTTAGAAATCACCGAACCGTTTTGTATAACAATTTTCTTGAAAATGTCCAAATGTTTTTTGTGCATTTCAAGAGTCTTTGAATAGACTAATATATCATCAATATAGACAATGATAAAATCTAAATATGGGTTGAAAATATCATTCAAAATTTTCTTAAATTCAGAAGGAGCGTTTTTCAAACCAAATGGCATAACATTCCATTTGTATTGTCCAAGGAGGACATTAAAAGCAGTTCTATAAGAGTGCTATTTAAATATTTGAATCTGCCAATAACTTGATTATAAATCAAATTTAGAAAATATATTGGCGTCGTATAATCTAGAAAGCAATTTTTTTTTTTTTGGAATAGGATACCTAATCCGTTTTAAATATTTGTTTAACGGCTTATAATTTATTACTAACCTTGGAACCCCACGTTCTTTTTCTGCTGCTTTATTGACATAAAATGCAGTGCATGACCAAGGGGATTTTGAAGGTTTTATAAAACCTTTTTGTAATAAGCTATCAGTTTCTTTCTTGCAGAATTCAACCAATTCAACAATAATTTGACAAGGATGTGATTTTGTAGGAATATCATCCTCAGAGAAAGTATCTTCATATGGAAGAGTAACAATATGCTTTTTTCTATTCCAAAAAGCATTAGGATGATCAGCACAAATATCAATGGCTATCTGTTCAGATATTAATTTAATCTTTTCTTGTACTTTGGGTGATCTCAAAGTATCAAATATATTCATGCTAAATAATTCAAGTTATAAAGAATCTACATGCTTTTGCTTCATATTAATTAGAGGATTAATATAACGAGAAATAGGATTAGTGACAAAGGTATAACTAATGTCTTGGTCTTTATAAGTAGCAGAAAAACCTTTAGCATTTATGTTGGTAAAAGGATAGATAGCATTTATAAAAGGGGTGCCAAGTATAATCGGAGGGTATAATTGAATTTTAACCAAGAAAAAGAAGTGCGGAACGCAAACTTTATTTTGGCAAATACGTGTACTAGGCAACTTATACTTTATATCTAAAGCATACCTTAAAGCCGATCTTACCATATGAGTTGTTTTCACTAAATACTTAGTAGGTACTAGACCTTCCTGAATACAACTAACATCAGCCCCACTATCTATCATAGCAATATCAGTTATAGAAAAAGT
Organism: Solanum acaule; assembly: GCA_036250505.1. NCBI lineage: Eukaryota > Viridiplantae > Streptophyta > Magnoliopsida > Solanales > Solanaceae > Solanum > Solanum acaule. Next base: position 14,923 of record JAJOOR010020261.1, on the reverse strand, counting down.
ATTATCAATTAATATGGTACATTTAATATACCATTTATGAGCGGTGACCACTTGAATCATTCCTAAAAACATATTTTGTTTAGGATCAATATTAATAGGTTTTGCAAGAGTATTTTCTTCAACAATATTTTTTAACTTTTTTAGTAGCAGACTCAATCTGAGTAAGGCAGTGATCGCAAATAATCTTATTTTGTTTAAGAGATTTAATCTCTTGCTTTAATTGTTCAATTTCTCCTTTTAAATCATCAAAAGTAGTATCACGTATAACAACATGCTGTTTAGAAAGTCTATCATTGACTTCTAATAAAGAGTAGGGAGCGGAATATTCAAATTCATTTTTTGATTTTTCATTAATATTACAAGAATTAGAATTGGATGAACTAGCCTTATTATTAACAGCAAGCTGAATAATTTTTTCACGCAATGTATTATCAGTAACTTCTTTTAATAGTTCTATCACATTATCGAAAGTAATGGTACTAATATTCATATCTTCATATTGAGATTGTAATTTATAAAATTCGTCATTTTCACAGGAGCAAATATCACCTCTACATTTACAAGCGTCTATAGTCACTGACTGAGTATTACCAGATGTTTTAGGTTAATCAGATTCGGAACTTGATTCAGAATAATCATCATAATCTGACTCAGAACCAGAGGTGTATAAGAAACTATAGATTTTATCGTGCATGTCTTCCTCTAATTCTAGAGATTTAAGCTTTTCAAGCCTACAATGTGCTGCTATATGCCCAAATTTTCCACACTTGTAGCACTTAATTTTTGCGAGATCTCGCCTGTACCTATTCTTCGTAAATCGACGAGATTTACGATGAGTTCTTCGCTCTTCTTATTCTTCCCTACACCTTCGCCTAGATCTTCTTTTCCTATGAGGTTTATCTGGATTAGAGTCTCTAGAATCTCTAGGTTTGGTCTGTTTACCTGAATCTGGTAAACTAAACTGAGTGCAAAAGTTTCCTAATTGAGACCTTTCGCTAAGCTTATCAATTTTAATCTATCTAGAGAGCTTTAATTCATTGCACAAATTAATACCTTCTTGGGTGCAACCTCCTATTAATTTTCCATAAGTAAAGGAGTTGTACGGAATAGCTCCTTGCGAATTCCTTAGAGTTTTTTTAACTCTCTCGGTAAATAAAGGAGGTAAGCCATCTATGAATTTGGCTTTCCAATGTTCAAGACCATTTTCGGGTAGTTCCATCAGCCGACTTAGATAGGTGTCCTTAGACCACCTGAACTCTCCTAAATGCCTACATCGAAGACCATTTAGCAGAGAACGAACAGTCTCATATTGATTGGTAAATCTACCATTGAAGTGTTCGAGAATAGTCAAGACTAGGCTATAAACAATGTCTTCTCTATTTTTTACTAACGCAAATCTAGGTTATCAACACCTTCATTAGCAGCCTTATCATTTATAATGGCGGATTTTGTGTCAGTAGTCATATAATTATCCCACCAGCCTCTAAGTTGGCCAGTAAAACCTGCAATTATCATTTTGCAAATAGTTCTATCGGTGTTATTAACACTCTTACAAATAGTGGCATACATAGGCATTCTAGGAACAAGAATAGTTAATTTTCTATCTGTTAAACCATCCAGATTCCATTCATAGATCTCGTTTCCACTATAGTAAGTATTAGTTTGGTTCCAATCACGTTCCTCTATCAAAACATCTTGAGGGGTAGGTCTAGGATAATAATAAGTTTGCATACTAAGTTGATGCACATATTTAGTATTACCACTATTCTTTTTAGGATAACCACGAAGTTTATTAATTTCTAAATCGACTTGATTTTTTAAATCAAAAGTGGTTTCCATCTCATCTGCAAAATCTTCAGATAAACTAAAGGGTTTTGCACCAAATTCTGAAAACTTTTTATGAAGTAGATTTTCAAGATCATAAAGAAGTTTAAAAATAAAATCCTGAATCTCAGGAGGTCTCTGAATAGGTACATCTGGTTGTTTTGATGTAGAAGCCTGTTTAGGAGATTTGAAATCATTTTTTATCTGACCAATTAAAGTTATCAAATCATCTAACTTTTTATCAAGAGAGCTAATATGTTCTCCTAAAACTTTCACATAAAGTCCTAAATAGTTGTTTTGAGAAATGAGATTATTAATCTCGTTAATACTTATCGTAGCCACATCATTTTCAATGAATTTCTGAAAAGCAGTGAAAGTAGAGGCTTATTGGGAATAGATTTTATTTAACTTAAACTCAAAAGCTCAAGAGGCAACTTCATCGGATCCCTCGAGTCATAATGAAAACTACTATAACTGATAACGCTCAAATATACTTCCTCCAATTCTAAGTGTAGGTGGTCGAAATCAAGTTTAAATCCAATGAAGCGTTGGGGTCGATCCCACAGGGAGTGATACATAATATAATTCAATTACGAAGTAAACAGTGTGATCTAGATTTTTGTAGAAGTAAAAATTATCGAAATACTTTAAAGTAAATTTCAGGGCTTGACAATAAATGTCAGATGGGGGATTTAGAGTGAGCAATTAAGAACTACGAAAACAAGGTATTAATCAAGTAGAGAGGGATTCTTGGGGATGTGATCGATTAAATTCTAATTTCGGCTATATGGGTGATTATAATTTACCAAAAGACGTTGAATCTTAGTGAATAGACTAGGCTTCAGATGTAATAGCCATCTCTTGATCAACTACCATGAATCAGGCGAGTACTCTCAAACCTCGATAAGCATAATACTATATGAACAACCCAATATCTTAATTTACCTACTCTCTCGAGCTAGATTTGTAGGATCAAATTTAGGTTCACTTTCTCAAGCTGAACCTATAATAACCCAATCACTACAATCATTAATTAATAGCTTTAATTTGGAAATCTCTTTCTCAAGCAGGCTTCAAATACTAAGTTAGAACTGCAATTGTAACTATAATTCATAGGTGAAAACTCAGCTATCAATTAAACCGACTTTAAAAGAACATATTTTAACGATCCGAACCATCGTTAATTAGGAGGAAAAAAATCCAGGAAAAATCTGGGCCATTGTCCCTCCACAACGTGCCATATGCCGCTAGTGCATACATCTGGGGGAGCCTCAGTCACTGGAATTCACCCGAACACTACCAGACGAGCATAGAAGGCAGGCTCCTTCTCCTCTAACTTGTGCAACATGAAACCCCTCTCGCAACAGAACCCTGTGTTGTGGTTATCGTGATGTCTCTCCCGACTCCCGGCATCGGGAAATCGAATGAAAGGTAAGTGCTCATCATTTTGTCCAGCCATTCGAGAGCCTGCAATAAATAGAATATAAGTTAGAAAGCGAAAGTATAGTCGGGGTAAGCCTAAAAAATGATAATTAAGAAATAAATTTTTTGGTGTTAAGGGTAAGGCCACTGCCTAGCGCATCCCACCACAGCGGCCATAATCCAGCCCTAGTGGGATTATGAAGGCTGCCATAGCGGGATGAAGGCCGCCAGAGCGGCCTTCATCTGGGATGAACACCAAGCACGTCAATGGCACATTTTCATCCCAAAACCCCTATTTTCGATAGAATTTCAGTAGATCAGAGTTATTTAACTATCCTAGAACATAAATAAGCAATTATTTCGGTAAATTAACTCCTAAAAGAGGCTTAAATCATAGTTTTACACCAAGGGGCCCTTTAACTTTCCCAACCCGATTCGGTATCATTTTACCCATATTTTTACGAAATCCTTACGCCAGGACATTATGGGAACATTGAGGACGTAAGGGAAGTAGCCATGCTTCGTTATCTAACAAATCTAGCAACTTAGTTCAATTTCAAAAAACAACCCCAAAAACCATCTATTTTTGATCAATTAATCATCATGCAATTATCGTAATCAAGTGAAGAAGTAATGAGTGAAAGGAAAATGAGATTTTTACCATGATTTTGACATCCAAAAGTGAAGCAATAGAGAGGTTTTGGGAGAGTGGAGTAAGGGAGTAAGGGAGAAATGAGGGATTTCGTTCCTCATTCCCCCTTTACTGTTTTTAATCTCCCGTCTCAGTGGGAGATCTCTCGGCACAGCTGCCCCGCCTTAGCCGAAGGGTTGTCGCCCTGGCGGGCTAGGCTGTGTAAGTTTAATGCATTCAATTCTTTGTATGGGTTTCAATTGTTCCTCTAGTCTGTTGGGTATATTATTTCATGTGAAAAGTTGACATTCGTCGTGATCCTATAGTGGACCAATCCTTTAATTTAGTAATGAATCGAAGTAGGGCGCATGATGTTTGTGCACTAGTCGTTCGGGGTTGAACGAGGGGTAAATTGGTATCTATTGTAATGACCCGAACCGTCCTTAATTTGGAGGACAAAAATCCAAGAAAAATCTGGGCCATTATCCCACCACAACGAGCCATATGCCGCTAGGGTGGCAGCGCTAGGGAGGGTAAGTTTGCGCCAGAGCGGGATAGGCGAGGAAAAATGTAAATTACGAGAAATCCTATTTTCTCCATCTTTCTAAAATACCTAAATAAGTCATAAAACACCCTACAAACCTCAGAAAGGTTGCTATAAGCTTGGGAAGGAAGGAGAAGAATAATTCCAATGTGAGGGTGGTAATATCTTGCGGATTCTTAGCGAAATTCACCGTCGCGAAGCCCAGAAAACTGGAAAAAGAAGTCAAAACTCCGTGCATCTGCTTAGCGCTCAGGTAGGCTAGGTTTTATGAAATGAGTAGTTATAAATCTTTGCTTACTACGTAATATATGGAAATCAATGGTAGGGTTGTGTGTAGACTTTCGTGCACCAAGCAAATTCCATGAGTAATTCTTAGAAATCAAAGTACGTGGGTGTATACCCTGAAAAGAGGAATTGATGAATTGTTAGGGACTCTAGATTTGTTATCATGGATATAATTGGTTCAAGAATAAGACTAAGAAATCATGAATGGAACTAGATTTATAAATGCAAGCTAGATCATAAATTGGAATGATTGAATTGAGGATTTATGATGAATTGTGACTAAACTCTAGAAGGAAGTACTTAGATGATGAACTAGGTCTAAGTATGGTCAAATTGATGTTTGTATATGAATGTTGCATTGTTGATCACACTTGTTGTAATTGAGATGGTTAAACTATGATTGCCATGAAATCAATGCTTAAATGTATGATCTTGAAGATATACTTATTTTGGTGATTCTGATATGTTGAATTGATCGGTTGCCACATTCCAACATAACTAACTTGGATCGGTTGCCATGTTTCGGCATAACTATTGGATCGATTTCCACATTCCTGCATAACTATGGGATCGGTTGCCATATTCCGGCATAACTAATTTGGATCTGTTGCCACGTTCCAGCATAATCAACTATTTGGGTTTAGGTTCCATGAGAGAACCAATGATGTGATATAAAATGCGAAGTGGTTCGATTATTCGTAAATATTGGTGATATCGTATATGTTGATATGCACATGTGAGTTTATGTTGTATTGACTTGCTTTTGTTGCACTTAGTGGGCACTTGTATGATGGTTTATATTTGAATGTTCGTTGTAATGAGCAAACCTGTTGGGTAATGTGAAAGGGTAAAATGTTCAAGAGGTGAGTAATAGGAGTAGAGGTAGCGTGTGTGATGAAATATGTTAGGTGGATTTCACCTTGGGGAAAAGAGATTGGGTTTAGTGTTAAGAGAGCGTGATGTAATGTATTGTGTGACTATGGCTGGGTAATGTGACGAGGAAGTAGGGGTATCACACGAACGTTTAGTGGGCAATGTTGGTGGTTGTATTTTGGGGGTTCTTCTACATGATAGATTGGTTAGGCTATGATCAAGTACCTAGTAATTAGGTTGATTGGAAGGTGGTTAGTAGTTAGAGTGCTAGTGTGATTTGGAGGTATTTCAAGAAAGGGTAAAGGTGGAGAAGAGAGTGGTTTATTTCATGATCTTACTAGTTGCTTTCTTATGTTATGTGGTGGGCGTCGGGTTGACCGATGATGCCTACCAGTACACGTGTTTTGTACTGATACTACTCTTGCTATGTCTTTTGACATAGTTTGGATGCAGGATTGGTGACGTTTCATTAGGTGAAGACGAAGAAAATCTCCAGCAGCTTCAATTCTTCCTTTCGCATGGTGGGAGCTGTGTCTTTTATTTATTTGTCCAGTTGTACTCTTAGTAGCTCTTGTACCTGTTCAGACGAGATCCATAGGAAATGTTAAATTACTTTGCAAGTTTTAACTAAAAGTGTGTCTAAGGATATTATTTATAAATTCATGTTATTGTAATTACATTTGTTTTCTTTAACTTTTCCGTAAGTTTGACTATTGGGATATGAGGGTTGTCCTACTTAGGTGTTAGAGTGGGTGCCCGCACGGCCCGATTGGTTAGGTCGTGACATATTTAAATAAGGAAATACTAACACCCATAAGCTAATTAAGCATTTAATCACGTAATCACACCCCCAAGAATGGTGCTTTAAGCAACACATCATAAAAAATCAATAAAATATTACCAACTATGTTCTTCATCAGTTGGGTAACAATTATCAAGTCTTCACAATGCTTGGACTTTATTCTCAATCAAAACCCCACTCTCAATTACTACTAAAATGACTAAGAACAATGTTTTAAGTGTTATGAAACAAAACCCCAGAGTGAAGATGTGTAGGAACACCTTTTCCTCTTCCAAAAATTCAATTGATACGTTCCCCAATTTTTGGCTTCAGAACCATTCAGCGAAGTAAGTCGCGCGTCGCCAAATAGGTCGGTGATGTGCCGAATGTATCCTTCGATCACCTTCTTGGCTTACCCCTCTAGAACTTCCTCGCGGTAACTTTAAGCGATTGAGGTCGGGTTCGCTAACTTGTTTGGCGATTCGCCTAGTTTTCCCTCTTTTTGCCTTTTTGCCTTTTTGCCCTTGCTTTTTACCGACCATTTTGTAACTTTAGGCGATTAGAACCTCTTTCGCCGATCCGTGCAGCGCTTCACCGAGTTGACTTTTCCCCAGGGCTGGCCTTTTGGAACATTTGGCGAACTGAAGGACCACTCAGCCATTGATCTTGGCGATCATCAGATTTGCCCTTCTTCAACTTTTTCACTCCTTTTTGCCCGGTAATGTCTTTGCCTTGCTCTTTTGCCTTCATTGCTGCAAATAAACACTTTAACATCCATTTTAGGGAATAAAGTACGCATTGTGGAAAATAACACTATGAAAATAAATCCCCAAATGAGTTGAAATCCCCGACTCATCAACACCCCCAACTTCAACTTTTGTTTTTTCTCAAGTAAAATACAAGATAAATAAGTTTAACAAAGATGTCTACAAACAATGCTACTTAAGACTTAACATGATTGCACATGAGGTTCAATCTACCCATGCAATGTTCAATTGTGCACTACAAGTTTCAAATTGTGATTAGCCATCATCAAATAGAATTCAAGTTCACAATGCTATCTTGAAATGCAAGTTCAAGCTCAACAAGAGTATTTGAAAGCCCTCACATCAAGAATTATTCCCTACTCACACAAATTTCACCAAAATTTCAGAATTCGGGATTCAAAAGCAATTTTCACACTCTTAAAGATAACCACATGCATGATTTTTCCCCATAGGCTTGCCCGTCTTTTCCAATCAACGTGATATTAAGCTCAATCAAGATCACAAAGGTCTTTCAAAGCTTGTAACGGGGCTGAGTGTAAAGCTATGATCATTTTGGCTTACCGACTTCTACCTTCATGAAACATGGCCTGCATTTTACTTTTTCTCCTCTCTTGCACTCTTGATTTTCACAATCCACCCTATGTTCTTTTAGGCATGACTCATTGGATACCCCATTTCTATTGCCCATTGTACAAACTTTATTTCAATAATTCTTTTCTTTTGCGATCTTTTTCTTCACTTTTCTCTCCTTTATTTTTACATAGAGGGGTTCCATCTTTTTCAACATGATCCTTCAAGGGCGAATTTCTCAAACTTCTTGACTTTCCTCAATTTTCTCCACACCCCCAACTTAGGTTTTTGGCCTTAGCTGGCTATTAAAAGTAACCAATGCTCCATGAATGTTTTGGGTGGGAAGGAAAGAGGTCAAATGTGTTCAAGTTTCATCCAAAGAAGGATAGGCTCAAAAGGTGCCAAGAAAGGTTCACACTCTCACAAGGTGGTCACAGTGAGGTATAATGGCAATTTTGGTTGACTTTCCACAAATGGTGCCTAAGATCATCTCTATTATTCGCTTACATTAGTCAAATGGACAAGCAGGACAAGTTCTAGGTATTATCAAGCACACATTTCAAAACAACCTCATTACACATGGCTTTCAACACACTCATCAAACAACACTCTACAATTTTAGCTAGTGTGCAACAATCATCACAAGATTCATTTCAGCAACCGACCAGTCACAATGAGATACTAAGAGTTCACACATGACTTATGCAACTCAAATTTTCCTCATCGAACTTGCACACACATATTTTCCAATCAAGGGCACCATTCAAGTCATCGATATTGATTACAACCGACACTCAAATTTGTAAGAGAACAACCACAATCACAAACATCTAGAAGGTTTGACCATCTCTCACTCCACCAAACAAAACTGAACATTGTCCTCAATGGAAAATATAATAGGAAGAAGAAAAAGAAACAAGATAGTAATATTTACTGAATGAAAATATTAGGGTAAGAAAACATTTCACTACATGTCCTATTCTGCGATGATTACCCAAGTTTGCGGAACAATTAGGCGAAATGCCGAAATGGTGAAAAGCTCGCCAAAATTTACAGCATGTTGGCCTTCTAGTTAGGACTGAGAGGTGGATAAGTTCGGGTTCGCTGAACCAGTTGGTGAACCATTGAACAGCCTGGTGGTACGCCAAAACTTCCAGAATGTTTGGCTCCAAAAAAAAAGTTTCAATCGTTGCATCTTCCAAGTACACTACTTCAACCACCGATATCTCCCGACATTCTCCAAAAAAAAGTTTCAAACGTTGCCCATTTACTCTAAATGTTGGTCCCTCCTTACCTTCAACTTCAACTGCCCCATTTGTGAACACTCGAGTTACTTTGAATGGGTCGGACAACTTCGATTCAGTACACCTGGGAAAAGTCTCAAACGAGAGTTATAGAGCAAAACAAAATCACCTACACGGAACTCTCGCTGAAGGATTTTTGCGTCATGCCACTTATTCACTTTCTTCTTGTAAAGAGCGGAACTTTTATATGCCCTCAATCGAAACTCCTCCAGCTCATGGAGTTGGTGGATTCTTCCTCTCGAATCATTCCCCCAATTCAGATTTAACGCCTTCAATACCCATAGTGCTTTGTACTCAAGCTTGATTGGCAAGTGACACGACTTCCCAAACACCAGTTTGTAAGGGGATATGCCAATTCGTGTTTTGAAAGTGGCACGATATGCCCATAGAGCATCATCTAATTTCCGAGACTAGTCGGTTTGATTTGTATTGACTGTATTTGCCGGAATACTTTTGATTTCTTATTTTGATTCCTTAACTTGGCCACTTGTCTGCGGATGATAAGGTGTGGCAACTTTAAGCTTTACTCCATATATTTCCAACAATGAGGTAAATAATCGATTGCAAAACTGATACCCTCCATCACTAATAATAGCATGCGGGGTACCAAATCTTGCAAAGATATATCTCTTCAAGAACTGGACCATACTATTCCCTTCATTGTTTGGTAAAGCTATAGCTTTTACCCACTTTGAGACATAATTGACTGTTACCAAGATATTCTTATTTCCAAAAGAACTCACAAATGGACCCATGAAGTCGATTCCCCACACATCAAACAGTTCAACCTCAAGAATGGGGTTAGGAGGCAACTCATGTCTTCTTTAGACTCGTCCTTGCCTTTTTTATTATATGCATAACTTTAAAAATCCATGAGCATCTTTGTAAAGTGATGGACAATAGTAGCCACACTGGAGCACCTTGGCGGCTTTTGGCACCCTACTATGATGTCCACCCACAGGTGAAGCATGGCAAGCATTTAGAATTTCAGTGATCTCCTCTTCTGGTATGCATCTTCGAATTATGTGATATGTACATTCTCTAAAAATATATGGTTCATCCCAGAATTATCTGTTGACATCAAACTATAACCTCTTTCGTTGGTAAAAAATCAGGCCCTCGGGTACTATCCCACACGCGACATAGTTAGCGAAGTCCGCATACCAAGGCAAGTCACTTTGGGTCACCTTCATCACTGTTTCATTAGGGAACTCAGCAACAATGCCCCTTTCATTGAAATCAAACATGTTGGTTTCTAACCAAGACAAATGACCTGCCACTTAGTTCTCACACCCTTTCCGATCTTTTACCTCGAAATCAAACTCTTGCAACAACAACACCTATCGAATCAGTCATGGCTTTGCATCTTTCTTAGCCATCAAGTGCCTAATTGATGCATGATCTATGTGCACCATAACTTTAGTTCCCAGCAGATAAGCTCTAAACTTTTCAAACGCATATGCCATCATCGCTAGCAATTCTTGCCCCGTGACTGTATAATTCTTTTGGGACACGTTCAATGTCTTACTTCTATAGTAAATCGAATGAAATAGTTTACCTTTGCGTTGACCAAGAATAGTCCCCAAAGCAACACCTCTAGCATCACACATGAGTTCAAACAGGCTATTCCAATAGAGGGCAATAATGATTGGTGCCGACACCAGTTTTTCTTTCAAACATAAAAACGCTTTTAGGAAAGCTTCATCAAAATAAAACGTAGATACCTTCTCTAGCAATTTGCAAAGTGGGTGAGCCACTTTGGAAAAATCCTTGATAAATCTCCTATAGAAACCCGTATGGACTAGGAAACTCCGAACTCCTTTTACTAAGGTAGGAGGGGGAAGCTTGGCAATGACTTCAATTTTGGCTTGATCCACTTGCATTCCCTCTTCTGAGATTTTGTGCCCCAAAACAATTCCCTCTTTTACCATGAAATGACACTTCTCCAAATTTAGAACTAGGTTGGTTTCCACGCACCTTTGTAGAACCTGCCTAAGATGTTCAAGACACAACGAATCACCAATGATTGAAAAATCATCCATGAATACCTCCACTGAGTCCTCTACCATAGCTGCAAAAATTGAAAGCATACATCATTGGAATGTTGCCAGAGAATTGCATAGTCCAAACAGCATCCTCTTGAATGCAAACGTCCCGTAGGCGCATGTAAACGTAGTTTTCTCTTGATCTTTTGGTGCGATGGAAATCTGGTTGTATCTGGAATAGCCATCTAAAAAACAATGTCATCCATGTCCCGCAATCCTATCAAACATTTGGTCCATAAATGGCATTGGAAAGTGATCTTTCTCGGTCCATCCATTCAATTTATGATAATCCATACATACTCGCCACCTAATGACCGGCCTCATAGTTATAATTTCTCCTTTTTTCATTCGCAACCACTGTGATGCCTCCCTTCTTCGGTACACATTAGACGTGACTTACCCATTTGTTGTCCGCAATAGGATATACCACTCTCGCGTCTAGCCACTTGATCTTTTCTTTCTTTACCACCTCTTTCATAGGAGGATTCATCCTTCTTTGATGCTCAACACTTGGTTTGCATCCACTATCCAATTTTAGAGTCTCTCCGTCCTCGAATTTTGGATTAATTTGTTTTAAGTAAAACAAATGTTATTTGTTTATATGTTATTTTGGTTGATTATTATGATTAGTGGACTAACTCTCTTATTTTTTGAGTTGTTTTTAGAAGAAGAGATTGATTTGTGTTGGTAATCAAACTTTCTCACTTCACCAAAGTACTCGCTGGAAAAGCATCCATATTTTACATGGTCTAAGGTCAAGGAAATTTCTACAGACTCTTCATTTCTTACTTGGACTACTAAGAGGAATCTTTCAAAAATGGACTCCACTATCAACATGGTTGCTTCGTCTGAAATGATCCCCACTTCATCTGTCGCGGCCAATCCTAGTGCCTCGGTAGCAACAGAATCACCCATGGAAGTTATTGCTCGTCTAGAGCGACAAATTGGTGAACTGAATCTCCTGGTAACTCAATACCAAGCTGCTTCTCAGAACTTACCACCTGATGCTCGCCAAAAAGGGCCCATGCCACCTTCGTTTCCAACTTCAAGTGGGCTCAATCAAGGAGATCATTTTACCACCTTTCAGAAAACTCAAAGTGCCTCACTCACTCAATCAACTCAGGATACTCCTATTGTGTACACATTTGCTCCTCCAAAAGCTCCAACAGTAACACATCATTCTCCGCCAGTATACACTTATGTCACTGCTCCACCTGCTACCAAGGCTTAGGAGTTTCACCGCCAAAATGTTAGTCACTATGTTGAAATTGAAAATGATACAAAATCAATTGATGCTGAAATGATGAATAGAAAGTTGAAAAGTTTAAAGGATGCTATGAGAGGTCTTCATGGGTTCGATATTGTACACATTCCCTGAGGTTGATCTTCCACCCGGTTACATGATTTCGAAGATTGAAAAGTTCGGTGGATCTGGAAATCCTTTCTTTTACTTGAAAATTTATTGTGAAAATTTGATTGGCGTTGGAAACAACATAGGGATAAGAATCAAGCTATTCAATCAAAGTCTGACTGGAAAAGCCTTGGAGTGGTACTCAAAGCAAGATGTGACTTAATGGCGTAATTGGGAGATCTAGCTAATGCTTTTGTGGATCACTACAAGTTTCATGTTGAAATCGCTCCTGATAGGATGTCTATTACCAAGCTAAAACCAAAGTCGACTAAATGCTTTCAAGAATATGCCATTCGTTGGAAGGAAGAAGCTTCTAGGGTACACCCACCTATGGAGGAATCATAAATGATCACCTACTTCATTCAAGATCAGGACTCAGAATATTATGAGTGAATGGTGACAATGGGTGGAAAGACATTTGCTGAAGTTATTAAGGCTAGAGAAATGATTGAAGACGGTCTCAAGACTGGCCGAATAGCGAGTTACACCTCATCTTAGTTTGCTAACAGGGCCTATCAAACTGGTAAATTTGGAAAGAAAAAGGAGAAAGAAGTTATGATGTTAACGACTCGAGGAGCTACCTCATATAACCGTCAACCACCTCCAGGCTATCCTAATTCACAAAATTATGTTTGCAACAATCAAGAAAATTTTTGTTCCCCACGACCAATGCAAAATCCTGGAAACAATGGACCTCGTCCTAATTTTGAGAAATAGCCTCCCTTAGTCTTCACTTTATTGTGTGAGACATGGACTCAACTTTTTGAGAGATTGAAAGAGGCAGGAATACTCCATCCAGTGGAAGCCAAGACTGTGAATACTTCAGTCGAGTGGTATGAACCAAATAAGCGTTGTGCTTATCATTCAGGAGTTGTTGGAAATGATACTGAGAAATGTATCACTCTGAAACACAAAATTCAAGATTTGATTGACAACGAGGTGGTAAAACTTGCTCAAGCTCCACCGAATGTGAACATCAATCCACTACCCAAGCACAAAGAGTAGTCATTGGCGTCTCCAGTTGCAAAGAAGAACCAAGTTTTTCTGAAAGTCACACCTTTGGCGTCTTTTAGTCTTGCATTTGGAGTTTGCTATTTCATTTCCCTGTAATCATTCTTTTATCACTCTGTTTCCTTTGTAATGGTTTGTTTTGATTTTATTTCCTTTGTAAGCATCTTTCATTTGTAATGAACTACGTCTGACCCAAATTCTCAAGAATGAGATACGTAGGCGACCTATGTCGCCTTCGGTCACCACTTTATCCATTTTTAATGTTTCCTTGTACTTGAACTACGCTCGACCTGAATTCTCAAGAATGAGATACATAGGCGGCCTATGTCGGCCTCGATCATTTTCTTAGTTAAATTTTTCAATTCCCGTTAATCCTCAAGTTTGGAACTAAGGTTCGACCTGATTGCTACTCAGCGGGATACATAGGCGCCATATCGGCTCGGTCATATTTCCCCATAAGTTTTGCATTTCCCTTTATAATGAAAACTGGGGCAGAATTTTGAGATCCTCTCAAAATTCGTTAGAAGAGGATTTTTTCCAACAAGTTAGAATCAAGGATCACTTCAGAGTTGCAATTGGGACAGAATTTTTGAGATTCACTCAAAAATTCAACTTAAAACTATAGAAAGTTCAAAAGTTATATTATGTTTTAAACCGGGGCAGAATTTTTGAGGAAGTCCTCAAAATTTCCATCAAGAGACATTTCAAGACCAGACAAGCTTGTAATCCAGAAGGCAAAGGAGCATCAGGATGGCATGGCAAAGCCAACATGAATCAGTCTCTCAAAACTAAGAATTTTTCTTTGGATGCAGGAACTACAAAATTACACAAAAATTCAACTTAAAACTACAGAAAGTTCAAAAGTTATATTATGTTTTAAACCGGGGCAGAATTTTTGAGGAGGTCCTCAAAATTTCCATCAAGAGACATTTCAAGACCAGACAAGCTTGTAATCCAGAAGGCAAAGGAGCATCAGGATGGCATGGCAAAGCCAACATGAATCAGTCTCTCAAAACTAAGAATTTTTCTTTGGATGCAGGAACTACAAAATTACACAAAAATTCAACTTAAAACTACAGAAAGTTCAAAAGTTATATTATGTTTTAAACCGGGGCAGAATTTTTGAGGAGGTCCTCAAAATTTCCATCAAGAGACATTTCAAGACCAGACAAGCTTGTAATCCAGAAGGCAAAGGAGCATCAGGATGGCATGGCAAAGCCAACATGAATCAGTCTCTCAAAACTAAGAATTTTTCTTTGGATGCAGGAACTACAAAATTACACAAAAATTCAACTTAAAACTACAGAAAGTTCAAAAGTTATATTATGTTTTAAACCGGGGCAGAATTTTTGAGGAGGTCCTCAAAATTTCCATCAAGAGACATTTCAAGACCAGACAAGCTTGTAATCCAGAAGGCAAAGGAGCATCAGGATGGCATGGCAAAGCCAACATGAA
>JAJOOR010020260.1:0-29912 GCA_036250505.1 Solanum acaule | reverse complement strand
CATTTTGGCTAAAAATTGTAACCAAACAATAGCTCAAATAAATTTCGAAGGTAACCAACTCGAATTTGATTGATGAATTTGGTCAAAACTAAAACAAGGTGAATTGATACAAATTAATTAAAGAGCTTCTTACTCTTAACAAAATAAAATAATTAACTTAGTTATGAACTAATCGATAAAAAGTTATAACCCTCACTTTAAAATAAACTAATTTTAATAGAATATTTAAAATAAAATCTTTTTGAGATGATATTTATGAAATATACCAATTATATCTATAAAACTATATGAGATATATTTACTATTTATAAATCACGTAAGTCGACTAAGATCACTTAAAATGACTTTGAAAAGTATTTGAATTTTATAGAACTACTTATTCTAAATCGTTTGGGAGTTAAGAAGCTCGAAAATTAATTCCTACCGGGAGGGTCAAAATCGGGTGTCAACAACTGTCCCTCATTTTACTTGGATTAATGCAGAAATTCGAGGGAAATGAAATTGACAAATCCAATTTTGACCAACCACATCTTCGTCTTTTCTGAAAAAGGGATTTTGGTACGGACTTCAAGAATTATGGCTGAACCCCGAAAATGGGTTTCCTACATATCTCAGGCTATATAAGAATTCAGGCCACTTGTAGTTCGATACGCTTGATTTTCACGCACGACTTTGAAAGAATTCAAAAGCCATCCTGATACCGAATTATGAAGGTACCGAAATGCTTGAGAAAAAGATTTATGAGAGAATAGGGGAATACAACCGAGTTTTCAACATTGGACCCGCTTACATATCCCTCACCTTAGGGTATCAGGCTGCTTGTAGTTCTACTCGATCGGTTGAAAAGAAAATCTATTATGCGAGACAACCTTCGGTTGGGGAGTGACAAAAATAAATCGAGTATGAAAAGGAGGCTTGCAACCTCTTAGCCATGAATGTGGCGCGCTTCACACCCATAATTAAGAACTTACATGGACATAATTTTCAAAGCTTTTGGTGCATTGTCACTCAGATTGAAAAGCTGCTTTCGATAGAGACCGAAAATTTCCGGATGCGAAACTGAATCCGACAAACCCAAAGATATACCCACATGCCTTTTGATAGGGGTGTGGTTTGATTGTGGTGGAAGTCGCTCATCTGCTCAAGTCCTAAGAGTTTGATACTCTTCTTTGGACTATGTCCCAGTTCGCTGCTAAGAAAAAGTTTCACGTTGTGCTACATCCTTTTTTATGTCGTTCGCACCTGTGGTTTGTTTTGAGAATTCATCCTCTTGGATGTTCTTGACAAAGACTAAGATAAAAACTCATTAGCATAAAAATGCTCTCCTTGAACATTTGACGTCAACTCCATCGGGTTTGAAGTAAAGCAAATAAAGTTTGTGTCTCATATTTGCAATATAATCTTCAATGTACTCTTCCTTTGATGTCAAAGTAATAAAATAGGCTGATGTATTATGTTGATAGTTCTCTTGTTGTCGTTTTTGCAGAGAAAATGATGCAACCGATGTTGATTTTCTTTTGATGGGTGAATCTTTCTCGCGATGCATGAATCTTTTTCTCGCGATGCATGAATCTATTTCCTGCGATGCATGACCCTTTTCCCGGGATGCATGAATCTTTTTCCCGCAATACATAAATCTCTTCTTGCGATTCATAAATCTTGTCTTGCAATGCATGAATCTCTTTCCCGCGATGCATGAATCTTGTCTTGAAATGCATGAATCTTCTCTTGCAATGCAGGAATCTTCTCTTGCAATGCATGAATCTCTTTCCCGTGATGCATGAATCTTGTCTTGCAATGCATGAATCATCTTTTGCAATGCATAATTTCCTTCTGATGATGCCATCCCCGGTACCGAATGAAGATAGTGCTTCACCAAACAACATATATGATCTTCTGGGTGGCGGTATCGTCTCAATTGACAATACAATAAAAATGACCTTCGAAGTAATGGTATCATCTCATTTGACAATACGATATAAATGACTCTCTAGGTAGTGGTATTATCTCATTCGACAATACGATATAAATGTCTCTCCAGGTAGTGGTATCATCTCATTCGACAATACGATATAAATAACCTTCAGGGTAAGAAATATTATCATATCTGAAAATATAATGCAGATAAATGTCTTCCAGATATCTTTAGTTGCTGGAAAATAAAAATATTGCTCTCTTCGTGGTTTTCGTTTGTTCCCACTCTGAAATAATTGTATGTTCATTATGGACTTCGCCTTGTTAGGAATTCGAATGAAATGATGTTATTAATATTCCCAAATCTTTGGTATAAGAAACATAAAACTTTTCCTGCATCCACAGAAAAATTGTCAATTTTGGGGAGCTCTTCACCCTTTTGACTTCTCCATATTCATTGAACGAAAGAAAAGTTTTAAGGAAAATAGATTTTGAAAAAAGAAATATTTGGAAAAGGTCACAACCAAGTGTCATGTCACTTCAGGCTTAATGAACGCCTTTGAAGTTGATGTCTCGAGGTCTATCTGGTTATTGGTTGGGAAGGATTCAAAGTTGTTCCAAACTTCCAATGAACCTTGTTGAAATTTTTGAGGTCCTCCTCAAAAATTTCTGTCCCAGTTAACTGCCATTTGAACTGTTGGTGAGCAAATCACGAAATTTTTGAGATCCGCTCAAAAAATTATGTCCCAGTTGCAAATCTCAAAGCAACTTCAGTCTTGACTTTGTTGGAAAGATCTTCTTCCTGAGAATTTTTTAGTCCCTCTAAAAAATTCTGTCTCGATTTCTATTGTAAAGAAAAATAAAAATCTTACGGGAAATATGACCGAGCCGTTGTGGCGCCTACGTATCCCGTTGAGGCAGGAATCTGGTCAAACGTAGTTCCCCTCTCGAGGATTAACAAAAATAAGAAAATTATAAAGAAATCAATCGAGGCCAACATAGTCCGCTTACGTATCTCATTCTTGAGAATTCAGGTCGAACGTAGTTCAAGTACAAATGAAGTATTAAAAGGGAATAAAGGGGTGACCGAGGCCCACATAGGCTGCCTAGGTATCTCATTTTTGAGAATTCAGGTCAAACGTAGTTCATTACATAAGGATAGATTCTAAACAAAGCAATTACATGCGAATAAAACGATTACAAAGAGATAATAGAAATACAAACTGAAGCTTCACACATAGTATCTCTTGACAACATCTGAGTTGATTGGTTTGGGCAATTCGGTGCCATCCATCTCTGACAGGACCAAGGCACCTCCAGATAACACTTTGCGAACCATATAGGGTCCTAGCCAATTTGGTGTGAATTTCCCTTTGTACTCATCCTAATGAGGGAAAATGCGTATGAGAACCAACTGACCGATTTCAAATATCTTGGCTCTTACTTTTTTGTGGAAAGCGCGAATCATTCTATGTCGATACAGTTGTCCATGACAAACAACAACCATTCTTTTCTCATCAATCAATGTTAACTGATCAATTCAATTGCGAACCCATTCATCATTACTCAATTCAGCTTCTTGGATGATTCTCAATGAAGGTATTACAACTTCCGTAGGTATAACTGCTTCTGTTCCATATACTAGCAAATATGGAGTAGTTCCAACTGATGTTCTGACGGTCGTTTGGTAACCCAACAAAGCATACATCAGCATCTCATGCCAACTTCTGCGATTATCAATCATTTTCCTCAAAATCTTCTTTATGTTCTTATTGGCGGCTTCTACATCTCCATTCATTTAGGGACGATAGGTGGTTAAATTCTGGTGAGTAATCTTGAATTTTTCATATATCTCTCTCATCAAGTAACTATTGAGATTCGTTCCATTATCAGTAATAATGGATTCTGGCACTCCAAACCTACATATCAAATTGTTGCGAACAAAATCAGCTACAACCTTCTTGGTCACTGACTTATATGAAGTTGTTTCCACCCACTTGGTGAAGTAGTCAATGGCAACCAAAATGAATCTGTGTCCGTTGGAGGCAGCTAGCTCTATTGGACCAATGACATCCATCCCCCAAGCTACAAATGGCCAAGGTGAACTCATATCATTGAGTTTGTGAGGTGGGACTCGAATCAAATCACCATGCACTTGACATTTGTGACATTTCTGCACAAACTTGCAGCAATCATGTTCCACAATCATCCAAAAATAACAGGCTCAGAGGATCTTTCTAGCCAAAGTGAGTCCATTCATGTAAGTACCACAAACTTCAGCATGTATTTGTTCCAGAAGCTTTGCAGCTTCACTAGCATCAACACATCTGAGAAGACCTAAATTTGGAGTCCTCATATAAAGAATTTCCTCATTTGCAAAGAAATTGAGAGCCATACGGCGTATCGACTTCTTCTAGTTGAACGTTGCATTATCAGGAGAAGTCCCGGTCTTTAAATACTTCTTGATGTCAAAATACCAAGGCAAACCATCTGGTTCTGCTTCAACATGTGAACAATGGACAGACTGCTCTTTTACCTCTATATCTAATGGATCAAATAACTTGTATTTGGATGTTTAATCATCGAGGCAATGGTGGCGAGAGCATCGGTCAACTCATTCTGTGTCCTGGGAGTGTGTCTGAATTCAATCTTATGGAGCATTTTACACAACTTCTGTATATATTGCACGTACGGTGTGATCTTTGAGTTCTCACGGCCCATTCTCCTTGAACTTGGTGAATTAGCAAATCTGAATCTCCAATAACCAACAGCTCATGAACGTTCATATCAATTGTCATCTTCAAACTGATGATGCAATATTCATACTCAACCATGTTGTTCATGTAATCAAATCGGAGTTTAGCCGCCATAGAATAATGTTGACCAGTTTATGACACTAAGACCGATCCGATACCCTTAACTTGGTGGTTCGCCGCTCCATCAAAGAATACTCTCAAGCCAGGGAAATATCTTCACCCACAAATGCAACCTCTTTATCGGGAAATTAAGTCTTGAGTGGTTCATACTCTTCATCAACTGAATTCTCTGCAAGATGATCAACCAAGACTTATGCTTTTATCGCTTTTTGGGTCACATACACGATGTCAAATTCACTCAAACATTTGCCATTTAGCCAACTTTTCAGTCGGCATCGCCTTCTGGAAAATATACTTTAACGAGTCCATCTTGGAAATGAGGTATGTGGTATATGAAGACAAATAATGCCTCAACTTCTGAGCAATCCATGTCAAAGCACAACATTTTCTCTCCAAAATAGTGTAACAGGCCTCATATGGAGTGAATTTCTTGCTCAAGTAATAAATAGCTCGCTCCTTCTTCCCAGTTTCATCATGTTGACCAAGCATACATCCAAATGTGTTATCCTAGACAGACAGATACAGTAACAGTGAAATTCCTTCCCGTGGAGGAACCAACACCGGTGGATTGGACAAATAGTTCTTGATGGCATCGGCTCACACACCACGGTATACTGAGCTATGAACCGACTGATGTAGTTCAACCTTTCCAGGAAACTCATCACCTCTTTCTTGGTCTTCGGAGGAGGTAACTCTTGAATGCTTTGATCTTGGAGGGGTCAAACTCAATGCCTCTTCTACTAACTATAAATCCCAACAACTTGCCACCTGGCACCCTAAAAGCACATTTGGCGGGATTTAACTTCAAATTGTATCGACTCAAATGATCAAAGAATTTTCTCAAATGAGTCAAGTGATCTGAACTCTCGTGGGACTTGATTATGACATCATCTACATACACCTCGATATCCTTGTGAATCATATCATGAAAGATGGTCGTCATAGCCCTCATGTAAGTAGCACTGGCATTCTTGAGACCGGAAGGCATCACCCAATAATGATATACACCCCAGGGCGTGATGAAAGCTGTCTTTTCTGCATCTTCTTCATCCATCAAGATCTGGTGACAACCCTCATAACAATTCACAAACGACTGCATCTCATGCTTAGAACAGTTATCAATGAGAATATGAATGTTTGGCAATGGAAAATTATCTATCGGGCTATCTTTGTTGAGATCTCTATAGTCAACACAAATTCTGATTTTTTCGCATTTCTTGGCAACCAGAACAACGTTGGCTAACCACATCGGATATTGTGTCACTTTCACTACTTGAGACTCGATCTGTTTGGTAATCTCTTCTTTGATATTTAAACTCAACTTAGGCGTGAACTTTCAAGTTTTTTGCTTTATTGGACTAAAATCTGAATTAATCGGCAACTTGTGGGACACCATATTCGTACTCAACCCCGGCATATCATGGTAAGACCAGGGAAATACATCAATGTATTCTATAAGCAAATGGACCAGGTCCTTTCTTTGAGCTTCAGTCAGATGGACGTTGATTCTTACTTCTTTAACACATTCCTCATCTCCGAGATTCATAGTTTCGGTTTCTTCTAAATTCGACTTATGTTGATTCTTGAATTGTCGAAACTCTTCAACAACATATTCGGGTACCTCATTTTCCTCTTCGTATTCCTCACATTTGTCATTACTTGCCTCATTACGTTCACTCGGTTCATGACATGACATGACATAGGCAGGGTTTAATTTAGTATTACTGAAATCATAAACAGACAAAGTTAGGAAAGTAAAATATAAACATATAAGTAAAAAAAAATTCCATAAAAGAAGCTTTCATTTAAATTGAAAAACAAGCACAAACTTTGGCCATGGCTAAGGGTCATTTTGCCTTTTTTAAACATCATAAGGGAATTTAAAAACTTCAAAACAAGTAAAAACTGCATAAAGGGTGGTCTCGGGCCTCTTCCGAACTATCACTGATTTTAAAAACAAACAAAACACATGTCTTTTCTACCAAGCTGCACGGGAAATCAGGAGTGGTGTGGAGGTCCAATTTTGTAATCGCTCCTCAGGTTCTACATACGGATGTCCGATGTCCCAGCCTCTTCCTCAATGACCACATCAATCTCCTCAAAAAGGCCCCAGATTCCTTCCCCGAGACCATCATCATTGACATATCATTGCACCGTGAATGACTGATATAGATGAGGAATTGGCCTGGCCAATGCTTGATCAACACTCTTGTTCTTCATCTCTGCTTCGTCATCTATTGGGACATACCCCAAATCGAACTTCGCTCCCTTGGTGGGAACTTGAATAGGCTCAACAATTCCTTGGAAATGCTTCCCCAACCCGAATCCTAGTTCGAAACCACTCCGGAGCATAACAGTAGCACTCATCTTATACAGAGAAAAAATAGGAGGTTGTGGAGCCAAGTCATCAACGATCGACGCATACCTATTGGAATGACACCCTTCACCATAAATGACTAATTTCTGGTCCTTCCAAACAAATTTCATTAGTTGGTGGAGGGTAGAAGACACAGCCCCAACCATATGGCTAAACGGTGTTCCTAGAAGCAAATTGTAACTGGTGTTGATATCCAACACCTGAAACTCCACATTAAAATCCGCAGGACCCACCTAAATATCCAAGTTCACCACACCCAATATGTCTCTTTACACTCCATCAAAATCCCTCACATTGACTTGGTTCTGGTGAAGCTTTTCTAGGTCAAATTTCAGCTGCCTCAGAGTCAAAAGTGGGCAAATATTAAGATCAGATCCGTCATTGACCAAGATGCAGTTTATTATCTTGTCTCGACACATAGTGGTGACGTGCAGAGCTTTGTTGTACATCTTGCCTTCAAAGGGTAGCTCTTCGTCACAGAAACTGATTCGGTGTCCGCGAACAACTTGGTTTATCATGGCTGCCAGATTATCATTGTTAGTGCCCACGGGTACATAAGTGTCATCCAAAGCTTTCATCAAAGCTTGCCTATGCAGTTGTGAACTCATCAGCATGGCCCACACAAAAATCTGAGCTGGTGTTTTCTCCAGATGTTTCACGATCGATTAATCTTTTGGCTGCATTTTTCTCCAGAACTCTTCTGCTTCAGCTTCACTAATTTGCCTTTTAGGTTGATCATTCTTTTGCACTCTCTAGGCTAACTCTTCTGGTGTGTAGCACCTACCAGATCTGTTCATACCCTGGGTAACAGTCGTTTCCATCACAAACATTGGTCGGGCAAGAGTTTCTCGTGGCACTAAGGCAACAGCCTTCTCGGGTGTTAGAATCACAAACTCTTTCTTCTCTCTAATGCTCAACGAAGGTACGACCATTTCCAGTTTATCAGGAGCGATCGGAACTATTGTTTTTGTCACGCACCAATCATCATCTGTCTCTATCATATTGATAGTGACGCCTCCATGATTTGGCAAAGGGTTACTGTTGACATTAGGCGTAACTGTCTGTAGAGAGACCACTTTCTGGTCAATCAGATCTTGGATCTTATACTTGAGGTTGATACAGTCCTCGGTATCATGTCAAACACAATTAGAGTGATGTGCGCACCTCTGATCAGGTCTGTAAAACTTTGAGCTAGTGTCAACCGTCTTAGGCACCATTGGATGAATATATCTTGTCGCAGTTAATCGCTCGAACAACTTTGTTTGGCTTTCAATGAGCGGAGTGAAATTCTAGCAGGCTTCTTTTCAAATTTAGGATGGGGGGTATCATAATTGCCTTGTTGAGGATGAGGCATTTGACGATAATTTGGGGCGTTTAGACGAGGGGCTTGATATCTGGGATATGAGTTGGTTTGGTAATTTTGTTGTGGAACTTGGTAATTCGATGGGGTATTTTGGTAAAGTGGAGCTGGGGTTTGGTACATTGGAGGAAAAGTTTGGTAATTTATATGAACGTTAGTACAGTTGGGGGCGACGTTCCGGTAGTGATGAGGTGGAGTTTGGTAAACTGGAGGGGGGAGTTTGGCAGATAGGAGGAGGAGTATTTTGATAACTAGGGGGGAGGGGTATTTAGGTAATCAACTTGTGCATAACAAGTCGGGTACGAGCTCTGTGAAGGTCGAGAACGACCTTGGTATGATGAGGATTTCCTTGGGGTCTTCTTCCCCTAGTACAAGATAGAAGACACATCTTTTCTTTTCTTCTTCAACAAACCTGAGGATCCGGGCGAGGCAGCAACATGGGCAATCTTCCTAGTTCTTAATCCGTCTTCGATAGTCTCACCTACTTTGACTAGCTCAACAAACTTTGCTCCAACGAGCAACATGCTTCTATCATAGTATTCAGGCTCTTGAACTCGCATAAATACTTCGACAATCTCTTTCTCAGACATAGAAGGCTGAACTCTAGCTGTCTCTTTTCTCCATCTGTATGCAAATTCTCTGTAACTTTCATTTAATTCTGTTTCATTTTTTCCAAAGAATAACGATCAGGAACGATCTCCACATTGTAGGCGAATCGCTCAATAAAGCCCTTTGCCCGAGCGTTCTAGCTAGGCCACTGTCTCATTTCATGAGATGTAAACCATTCTAGAGCCTCTCCACTCAGACTTCGGCTAAAAAGCCGCATCAGTAAAGCTTCATCTTTTCCAACTCCCACAAGCTGGTCACAGTAGGCCCTCAGGTGCGCTAAGGGGTTCCTTATTCCTCTGAAAACGTCGAATTTTGGTACCTTGAACCCTTCCGGGAGGTCTGAATTTGGATGAATGCATAGATCCTCATAACTCAAACCGGCGACTTCAGGAATACAGTGCAACTCTTTCATGGCCTTTCGGATCTCTTCCTTCATATCTAGCTTGGCGGCCTCTTTCTTTGACCTCCACTCTCTCTCTCGCTCCTCATAGTGGTCGAGCTCAGAACTATTGGCGTCATGCTCATTGGGGATCGAAATTTGGAAAGTGGATTTTTGAGGTAAGGGTGGAGCAATGAAGGGACTCTGGGTATTTTGAGGGGCTTGATAGTTTTGAGGGAAAGTCTGGGGGTTGGTATATTGATTTTGGTGGTGGAGAGAAGTGTGCGGGTGGCTAACGTTTTGGTTTTTAAAGGGGACAAGTTTGAAGGTTGGCATTTTGAAGAGGGAGTGGTGTTTGGGGGTTGGTACTTTGAGGAGGGGGTGGTGTTTGGTAAGAGGCGGAGGCATAATAGGGATTTTGGGTGGTTAAGTCGATGATCGAGGGATTCTGAGCAGGACCGGAGGGTGGGTTTTGAGCATGTTCAACGTTTGAAGGAGGAAAGTGAAGTGGAGGCCTTTCGCCTACTGTAGCATTGAAAGCAAAACCCGAATTAGGCAATTCTTGCCTTCTCTGCATTTCGACCCTCATCTCGGTGATCTGTTGCATCAACTACATCATTAACTTATTCTGATCGGTGATGACGAGCTGAGCCACGACAATATCTGTTAAGCCAGTATCCTCAACATTATCACTCATTGTTGACTTGCCCTTTTGAGAATTTTGACTAGGGAAGGAATCTGTAGGACCTTTCTATCTGGTAAAATAGAGGTGTTCAGCCAACTTATCAACACAAATCAGCTCTAACTATCTGCAGAAGAAAACAACTCAAAGGCAAATCTATTAGTTTTAATTCAGGACAAATAATGCAAAATATCACATAGAAAGCATGTAAACACATAAAAGTTGGTTTGAGAACATGTTAACCCACGAATAACGGGGACTGATTTTTTGAACAACTAGGAATTTGCTCGTTTTATTTTGAGACTAGTGACTCAGAAAGGTTAAATTATGTCGAGCTAAGGTCTTTTTGTTGCATCTCTCGGCATCTGCTGATGAGAGTTCAATGTTTCATTGTAGAATGAAAGGGGGAAAATAAAATTTGAGAAAGATAGGGGCCGGGACTTGTAAGGCTGCCTACATATCTCCAAAAGAGAATTCAGGCCTTACGTAGTTCAAATACTAGAGGAAATTCTCATTTTCATTCGTTCATTTCTTAAAGATTACAAGGAAAGTAAAACAACACACAATAAAGCTCCTAAAAGATAGATGGTGTCTTCATCAAAGCCTCTTCTTCTTCGGACTCGTCAAAGCACTCTGGCTGCCGCATGGGCGATCAGGGGAGAAACTCAACTTGGATCTTTCCCTTGTTGATCAGGGATCCCACGTCATAGCGAAACCCGAGGCACCTTCTAATGTTGTGATCTATGGCGTCATGATAAAGGCAAGTTTCCAGATTTCAATCCCAACAGGATCGATTGCTTCGTCATCCTTTCTGATAGGGGCCAAGACCCCTTTTTGAACCAACTGACTATAGATATCCAACAACTTTTTCTTAAAAGGTGTGAAGTAGTGACAATAAAACCAAGTATGCTCAATGACCGGCATACTGGGCTCCGGTTGGTCACAGGTAAGGACGGTGTTCTCACCCCACATATGCGGGATCTTCCCAACGTTGATCAGGTTGCGGATTGCTACCTTAAGCTCCACACATTCTTCTGTTGTATTCCCATTTCGGTCTGGATGGTAGGCACATGTCTTACGTACATCCCCCAGCTCACCCTCAGAAGTGGTTCCCTTGCGGGGTTTAAGGATGTGTTTGGTCTGAAGATGCTCATAAATGAGAGCACATGGGACGACCCTTGCTCCCACGTTATATTCCTGCAAATATGCCTTGAGGGTAATTTTCTCATTTCTTTCTTTCCAACGTCCCTAAAAAGGAGGCTTGTAGACGATTTCTTCCTCGAGTTCTTCTTTAACAACTTTAGGTCCAATGCCTTCGGGACCACTGACGTTGGCCTCTTGGTTGAAGAAATAGTACTTTCCACATAGCTTTTGAAGCCTCATGGTTATATTATTGTTGAAGACATCATGTTCTTTTCGTATAGCAGTCGTCTCTTCGTTCATGATAGCATAACTTGTCATCTTAGCCGCCAATTCTGCGTCTAGTGCTGCACTTTTGGCTTGCACAACTGCGGTGGCTAGTTCTATTTCTATTCTTCTTTCTCCCATTTCTAGAACCTCTTGTTTGAATCGACGCAGTTTCATCCTTAAATTCTCCTCAGTCGTCTTCACCTTGACATTCTTTCCCTTTTTCATCTTAGCAGCAATTTCACCTTTCCTCAGATGATAAAGTAATGTTTCAGATTTGGTAGTGAGATTTTGATTTTAATTGAGAAACTCAAGACTCGGGGAATTTTGGTCGGACTTTTGGTAGTGACTTGTATTTGGTATTGTAGAGATTTTTTCGGAAAATTTTGAAAAAGAGTGGGCTATAATATCCTCATTCAAAGCAACAAAATCACATAAACAGTTAAAGCACACAAGCGGCAAACGCGAGTCCTAAACAAGTACGGGGCCCTTTTGTGCCAAGGGTAGGCCTAGCGTATTTGACAGATGTATGTGTAGAATTAAACCATATGGTTACCCCAAAGCAAATTTTGCATATAAAATGATGTTAAAAAAGCGAAAATAAGTAGGAAAAGTAGGGAATAGACGGGAAACACAAAAGAAAAGGCTCACGCAGGGGTCATTCGAAAGAGTACCAAAATACAAGAAAGGCAAGCCCACGCAGGGGCAAATAACAACAAATACACATAGAAAAACCCAAGCAGGGGCGAAATCCACTAGGAGGTTTTTGACGGCCCCGCTTCTATTTTGCTTCTCTTATTTTGTGCCATGAGATCCTGAAGCCTATATTGAATCATTAGTAAGTATCCGTCGCTCCGGCGGCCTTTCTCTTCCCAGTCTTCGAAACACATTCCACTTCTCTTATCACCAATCCATAAATTGATCTCTCCCAAATCACTTCTTAAGCTTTCTAATTCTCGAGTTACACTCTCGAGGGAGTATTTATCCTCTTCTTGCTTTCGAAGAAATTCATTGTGCATTTCCTGAGCTTCCCTTTTAACCTCTCTTAATTCTAGCAAAGCTTTGGACTCTTTGTCCTCCACATTACGGTAAATGTTCGGAACTGAGAAGGAGATACCTTGTATATTGTCATTCAACCAAGCTTTGTAGGTTTCATCGTACCCCGCATTAAATCGATCTGCGGCAATGGTGTCCTTGTTCATTTGCACTGCTTTTTTCCATTCCCTCAGCATCTCTGAAGCCTCAGGCACTCTATCGTCCCCGATGTCGAACACATAGATGCGGTAGTAAGCGTTTGGGGTGTAGTTTGTCTTCTTCCGAACTGCCTCAGGACCCAGATGGGTGCATACGGGCGGATACCTCGAATACTTAGTAGAGGAAGCACAAATTGTCTGTCCACTAGATATCTTCTTCTCTTAACTCGGAGAAAATCTGAGCCCATCTTTCTCTAGTCTTCCTATTTTCTAAATATGTCCAAAACATCTTATCATTCAAACCCTGAAGAGCATTATTATCATCAAGGGTGTGTAGCTATTGAGTTTCGTGTCTCTTCGCTAAGTGGCTCATTATCCACCATTGGAGGAGGAGATTTCAGCCCTAAAAGTAGCGATGTCCTTCCTTACATCTTCCTAAAGCACGGTACATGTCAGATAAGATGACAGGCGTGAGGGGATAATACTTCACTTACCCTTGGTTTAGATGCCAGTAGAAGAGAGTGTGTGCGAGCATTATTACCCGAGTGTTGATGCTGAGGCTCGGGCCTTAGGGAAAAACCATAGTACCTAATAGCGCGATAGTGAAATCTCAAGGATCTGATCCCGTCCTATTCTCTGAAAGTAACCCTGAACTCTTGATTGTAATTCGCATAAAAGCTTGCATTCCCGAATCTAACATAGAGATCCATAAAGAAACGCTAGAACCTTCGACCCAGAAGGCGTAATCCTTTCTTAATTCGAGCCCATTTATAATATTCTCGAGAGTAGGCTTGTTACGGATTAAGATGCTTTCCTGTTTTCTCACCCTTCTTTCAAGCCCAGTACCGACTGTGTCTATTTCATCCCAAATTTCCTCAATTATCGGGGAGATTTCCATGGTTCCAAATCGGAACACCATTTTCTCATTGTCCCAATAACTCGTGAGGACTTCAATCAGCTCAGGCCGCCCAACCATATTTATGAGTTCTGTTAGGGCCCCTACATATTTCTTGAGGTCCCTTTTGTGAAATATATTAAGGTCGTTGTACAACTTCTTGAGCAAAACTGGGGCTTCCACTACCATGTCGAATTTAGGAAATTGGTCCATACCTACAAAATAAAACCCGGTTAAGATTCCCCCCAAATAGGTAACAATCAGGTTCCACACATACATCTTTCAAATGTCAAATAATATGATATGTCGTTAGATCGTGGACCTTGAAAATGATTTTTGGCGGTTTTACTAATGGACTTAATACGCCTTGGGTATTAAGCCATCTTAGGCTAATGCTTAGATTTTGGATTTCGTTTTGCTCTACTCTAGGTTGACTAAAATTGGTTTAGAAATGACGGTTACCCGAGTCAGACAAACAACGGGGTGAAGTCTAATAAACGACGTTGGATGACCACAAGCCAACTATTCGTTTATCACTTCCAAAGAATTCAACTTGTAGTTTTTCTGAAGGACAATCGTGGTAAGCCACGTAACCGCCTTTTTTCCTAATGCAATCTATTTGTCGTTTGGCGGAATCGGATGCCATGAATGTCACAATTCAATATATACGATAAATAAAATAAGGTGAAAGTTAAAACACGTAGCAAAATAAATTAATCTTAAGGTTAAAACCATTCAAATTCCCAGTGGAGTCACCATTTTGTTTTATTAAGAAAATATTTGAGATTGGTTTAGAGTCGCCACTTAATTTTTAAGTAAGATTAAGAAAACTGTTGTTTTCAAAAGATTAAAACAGAAAATCTAATGAAAATTTAAAAGGGGTTCGGGGTTCTTATTAGCATTTTGGGAAGGGTTTGAAAGCACCCGAAATGTCCGCTAATACGCGGTTATCCGACAATTAATTCTTGGCTAAAATAATTTTAACTTAGCTTGACTTGCAAAATTGAACTATTTTGTTAGTTAGGACCATTTTAAGGGAGAAATAAAAAAAATATTGAAATATTATCTAAGTGAAGTATTTTGTAAACTTATTTATTTATTCCTTCATTTTTTAAGCCAAGTAAATGATGAATAATTTAGTTAAGTGATTAATTCATAATGGGTGTCTTTTGGGGATTTGAAAATTTTAAAACCTTAAGATTAATAGCAGATAATAATGAGTAAACAAACACAACAAAGAAAGGAGGGAAAGAGATTTGAGCCAAAATCTGGTTTTTCTGTCCGCCTAGGCCAATATTTGGGCCCATTTCGTTTTGGGCCTTTGGCCTATTTGAATCACATGTACCTATCCTAAACTAACATAAAAAGAAATATGTTTATCTTGGGGTCTTAGGCCCAATTCTTTCACATGTCCTAGACTTCTAACAAGATAATAATGAATAAAATGACAAGGGCTTAGTGTGACGTCCCACCACTTTTAGTGAAAACTCTAAGTCCGTGATATTAGGCCCAAAATAGCAAAATACATCTTTTTGGAATTAAGAGTAGACTTTGGCCCCTTTGCCATGTATTATATGAGTTCCAACTCCCGTATTTTTTTTGGTTTCGAACATCTGCACATCTGATTTCCTTGCTCGAAATTGGTGAGGTTGACTTAATAAATAGTGCTACAGGCCCTTTGTGGCCCAACCGGAATGCGAATGGGGAAAACATTTGAGTCCAAATGAGACTCCATCACATGAGAATAAAGGGAAAGATATTAATATTTATTCATTGTGATAAATGAGATTTACAATAAAATGACATAATCAAAATGAAAGAAAGGTTGGGTATGAACGAGTATTGGATAGTTTTGACAAATTCCAACCATTTTATACAAGGAAAATCATTCAAAGGAACTTAACACCAACAAACAAAATAGTTGAGACGTTAAAGTATACCTATTAAAGACCAAAGTAAAATAATAAATAAATAAAAAATTAAAAAAAAAAGAGTTGAAGGCATTAGTTCAAACCAACTAAATAAATATAAAGTTCAGGTATAAGACTAAGAACTTTAGGAAATACTCTATTCAAACAGATTATATAAAAAAAATATCTAACAATCAATTAATTCCAACAAAACATATTGTAATTTTCTCAAAAAGAATTCTCAAGGAACAAAGCCGAAGTATGGTGCCACACTGATGATCCTTTAGTCTAATCAAATGCACAAACAAACAAAATAAGACATGAATAGCTAACTGTAACTCATCAAATAATTAGCTAAACTATTACAATATGAACTGAGATATTTAGCACTACAAAGAAGAACATGTGCAAACTAGTTAGGAGTGTTAAATAATCCGAATACACGAGCATGTTGGAAACAAAACAAAGCACAGCTAAACCTGATCCAACAAAATTTGACCATACATACTTGGATATGAAGAACAACGACATACAACTCAACCAAAGTGTAAATGATGAAGTATTTCTATCTATAGATTCAATTTTTTTAAGAAAAATAGAATCAGCATGAATGATAAGTCATCACCACTTTACCAACTTAATTTTAAATCACCAAAGCAATAACAAGACACTTATGAAATGCTACTGTAGAATATCTTAGATAACACATTTATACCTACAACCTAACATGCTCAAATTGACCAAAACTAATAGACTAATTAAATTCACATGGTAGGCAACAATAAATAGTCATATTGGAAACACAAGCTAAAAAAAACTTAAGATTAAAGTGGTGACATGAATTAAGAACTATTACAGAATTCTCACGACTTTAATGAGCATGGTTTAATCCTACACTTTCAACATATTGCTATCCATTCATATGTAATCTAGGAGATAAATAAGGGACTGAGCAGGAGGAAAATTCAAAAAAAAATGCACATTCTCGCAAGACATTTAAAACTTAATGCAGAATAGCTAGAAACCGCATAAATCTGATCGTTCTGATTTGTCTAGTGTCCACATAAACTGATCATTCAAAGCAAAATTTAATTCATTAATCAAAAGATAATCTCAGCTTAAGAACAAGGAGGACAGGAGGACGGAGCAAGCAGACATGGATGAAGAGGTTCAGCTGTTTTAAAACTTTAAAACACTCATGGATGTTTGGGCTCGAGCTAGCGTAATATCCATCTATAGACTAGATGCAGACAGGGTTGTGCTAATCCAAAATAAGCAGAGCTTCATATTAGCAATGATACGAGTAGAACACTATAACATAGATTTTGAAACTATAAGTTTAGCAGAGAGTTCAAACAAGCCACATAGCTAGTAAATATACTCAGTAGTCATATCATAATCTTTAATGAACTATAACCATAGATGAGCAATGAAATGAAAAAGGTAAAAAAAAACGAAGTCCAAATCTACAGCTAAAAAACATATTAATTGAAACTAAGGCAAAATTTAGAGGGATCTTTACCTCTGTGCGGGCAGCGAACTGAGACAGGCGAGCTGAGTAGAACAACCTTTCACCACCAAGATGTAATTCCTAGAACTCCAATGAACAGCAAAAATGTTGTGTTCGGAAGAAGGAAACTGGAACCCAAATATTTTCTATAATATTTGTAGATTTTTTGAGTCTATTTTTTTACCTCAGAACCTACGTATTTGTATGTATTTTTCCTTAAATGGACTCAAATTCCTCTAACCACCAACAATGAAGAGGGGAGGGGTTTATATGTAAGGCTTCTAGGGTTCAAAAATGGGGGGGAAACAGATGAAAATTCGGCTAAGAAAGGCCCATTTCGAAATTCAAACCCCAAAATTTCTTTCACCATTAAAGGGAGGCAACCTTTTCTCTGAAAATTCAACTCATTTCGGAAGAGGAAAGGTAAACGGACGGATGGATCGAATCGATCGTCCTTAAATGCTACGTGGAGCGATCTCGTGGCTACAAGGACTGAGACACGGCTGTTGCAGACTGAACGAGTCGACTGGCCCTGCTGTATGATTTCACTGGCAAAGCAAAAGGGAGAGGATGACGAGAAAAATAAACTTTGTGTGCTCACCGTTTGGTACCGTTGTTGCGCTTCTGTTGTCTCGCCCTCGAGTGGAGAAGACGAGGCACGTATGAGGTCATGCGGTGTCGTTCATGCATGTTGTTGTTGCTATATTTTGACGGTAGATTTGGCGTTGGAATCGTTACTGTTAACGCCTGAATGTTGGAGAAACGTTCTGGGTTTCTTTTGGAGATAGCAGAGTGGGTTGGGTCGGGTCATATGGAGGAATTGGGCTGTGAATAATCTAGGAATGCAAAAGAAATGGGTTGACTGAGGAAATGGGCTGGAAAGATGAAAAGGGAATCGTTAGTTTGGGCTGCCGAATTGGACAAGGCCCAAAACTTTGGTTTCTTAAGATGGGTTGAATAGAATGTTACATTTTGGCTAAAAATTGTAACCAAACAATAGCTCAAATAAATTTCGAAGGTAACCAACTCGAATTTGATTGATGAATTTGGTCAAAACTAAAACAAGACGAATTGATACAAATTAATTAAAGAGCTTCTTACTCTTAACAAAATAAAATAATTAACTTAGTTATGAACTAATCGATAAAAAGTAACCCTCACTTTAAAATAAACTAATTTTAATAGAATATTTAAAATAAAATCTTTTTGAGATGATATTTATGAAATATACCAATTATATCTATAAAACTATATGAGATATATTTACTATTTATAAATCACGTAAGTCGACTAAGATCACTTAAAATGACTTTGAAAAGTATTTGAATTTTATAGAACTAATTATTCTAAATCGTTTGGGAGTTAAGAAGCTCAAAAATTAATTCCTACCGGGGAGGGTCAAAATTGGGTGTCAACACCAACTCACATGCATGCCTAAAAAATAGATCTGTTTAGCAGCGACTTTATAAAAAAAAATCATTAAAATCGCTGCCTTGGCAGCGATTTTCAATCTGAATTTTTTTAAAAAAAAAATTTATATATAAAAACGCTGCCATAGCAGCGATTTTATTTTTTAAAAAGAAAAAATTGGCCAAAATCGCTGCACGGGCAGCGATATTCTTTAAAAATAAGGAAAAAACATTTTGGAGAAAATCGCTCGTAGGTCAGCGATTTTGAACTTTAACAGGAGTAACGGCGTGAAAACAAAATCGCTATGCTAGTAGCGATTTTGCCCCTTTGATTAAAAAAGATGAATGTGCCCTTTTGGAATTTTTGTCAAATTTTTTTTTGCCTTTTAGGCTTCGGATTTTAGGCTTCGAATTCCGATATATATAAGTGTCTTTATACCCTACATATAGAGTACTTAGCTTCTAGTTTTCCCGATCTTTTAATTTAATTTATCTTCAACATAATTGAATATAATATATATATATATATGAATTAAAATATTGTCTTTTGGGATAGATATAACACAAAACTCAGTCACATCGACAGAAATCCAATCACATACAAACATGATAAATAGTTACTTGCACGGTTTAACTAAATAATTAAATTTTAAAATCAATAAATAATTTGACCTTTAAGTAAGTAATGTGTGTGTTTTTAGTCTTTTTACCAACGAAATAAAAAAGAATAACGAACTGATAACTCTACGAAGGGCAATTTATTACTAAAAACAACACATTATTTAATGGAAAAACTACATAAATGGGTCATAAAATCTAAAATAATTACAAGTTCATACACAAACTCAAAGTAATTCCTGAAATACTCATTCTCTCATAAATAATTACAGTTCATACCCTTCGTTCATTAAGAATGATAATTTCCACTTAACTGATACTAAATCAGTATCATCTACTGTATTGGTATCATTAAGGCTGATAATTTTCGCTTAACTGATACTAAATCATTATCATATTCTAAATCCTGTTTCTGAACAAGAAACCTTAATGATACCAATACAATATATATATACTGATTTAGTATCAAGTTAAACGAAATTATCAGCCAATACAATATATAATATTGATTTAGTATCAGTTAAGCGAAATTAGTTGGGAATATATAAGGTAATTATTTAGTGGGGTATGAAGGTAAAGGGGTATATGTTTGTAATTATTTTATTTTATGGGGTATTTTCTTAGTTCCCCTTATATGATTGAACATTA
Organism: Solanum acaule; assembly: GCA_036250505.1. NCBI lineage: Eukaryota > Viridiplantae > Streptophyta > Magnoliopsida > Solanales > Solanaceae > Solanum > Solanum acaule. The sequence goes on along the minus strand of JAJOOR010020260.1, from coordinate 10,125 downwards.
AATGCACTTAGTCAAATATCACAAAGACTTAAGGGCGGCTTAATGCTTTAAAAATGGGGCATCGGTCTTAGGCCCCCAAATTTGAGGGCCCCGTTAACCAAAAAAATTATAATGTGTCTTTTGTTTAGTTTGTTTCGAAACATTATAAAATGTTTCTTTCTTTTTTGTCAATTTTTAAATTTAACTTCCACTTGACAAGTTTAGCACCACAAGATTAAAAAAATATATCGATATATTATATCTTTAGCTTAAGACCATTGAAAAAATAAAGCTTTTTCATTAAAAAGAAGAAATAACTTTGGATCTCAAAATTTAAAAAATTAAAAATTAAAAATTAGACCTCCAATTTATTTTTGGCTTTAGGCCACTAAATGCTTTTGTTTAAACACGTCAAAAATAAATATTTTTCAACTGACCAAATGAGAGAAAAAAAATACCTCAATATTTACTCTGTTGGGATTTCGGAAGATAACTATCCACTTATGCAAGGGCAGAGCTACAGTCAATCTATGCATATCCCATTTGGATATTGTGGTGGGATTGAAAAATACCTCAATATTAACTCACTGTTTATTTGAGTCGTCCAAAGTGGATAGTTATCTAACTGAAGTATTTTGTAAACTTATTTATTTATTCCTTCATTTTTTAAGCCAAGTAAATGATGAATAATTTAGTTAAGTGATTAATTCATAATGGGTGTCTTTTGAGGATTTGAAAATTTTAAAACCTTAAGATTAATAGCAGATAATAATGAGTAAACAAACACAACAAAAAAAGGAGGGAAAAAGATTTGGACCAAAATCTGATTTTCCTGTCCGCAATATCCAAATGTCGACACTAAACAAAAATAAAATACCAATGAAAACAAGTCAATCTATGCATCCTCCTACAAAATCCACATTAGATGATCCCACATAGCTATAAAAGTTGGTCAAGTACATGTTCCATCAAGAAATCAGAAATAATGTGATTTGTTTTGTCTGTCACATGAAATGCATCCCAAAATACGAACTTATTTGCATCTGTGCATGTCAATGGACTTGATTTATCGCACAAGAAACCCATCTCAAATAATCCTGTGCCACAACATGCTACACTTGACACTTCAAACCCTGCATTTCTCAAAATGGCCAATTGCCAAAAAAAAGTGAAAAAATAGTTAATTGCTAGGCGTTTAGTCGAAAATTAAATAGTATTTTTTATTTTTTCAAAATTTTTAAAGTTGGATTTGGAATTAGTATTGTGTTTGGCCATAGGTTTGCAAAGAATATTTAGATTTTGAATATGTTTTTCTCTAAATATGATTTATACCTTTTAATTTCTAAAAATTTGACTAACTTATCTGAAACATACAATTAAATTTGCTCTAAAAGAGTAATAAATCAAAATAGACAGTCACATAATATCATAGATTAGATCTCATCTACGAGCTACTACATAACATTACAAATATTTTCACTTTATTTGAATTTTTTGGAAGTTGGAGTCTTGGAGACTTGGACTTGAAGATGGAGTTATGTTTGGTTATAGTTTCTGCAAATAATATCTGGTTATTTTGATGTACATTTTCTAAAAAACATAAGATATAATTTAAATGGGGTCATTTTTATAAAATATAAATGTTTTAGGGTAAAATTGAAAAATGAAAATGTAGTGAAAGTGAAAACAGAGTTTTTGATGTTTCCTAAATTCCAAACACAACTCTTAAGTTTAAAAAAAAAAAATCCAAATGGAAAGAAAAACTTACCATATGAAGAAGGTTTTGTAATCATTTGTAGCAAGAGATTATAAGCATCAGCAAAGACCACTCTAATCCCAGGAAGCTCTTCATTTAACCTCTCAACCAAACCACTCAACATGACATTGAAATGCTTAGCCACATTATTATACTTCTCATTGCATCCATCTCCATTTCCACCTACATAATTTGTTGCTCTTTCCAATGGCAAACAACCCATTGGAGGAATTCCCGTTAACGAAATTTTCCTAGCACCCATACGATAAATTTGGTGTACGAAGTTCTGAGCAAGTCGAAGAAGAAAATCTTGAAATTGATCTTCTGTGTATTGAGAAGAACGTTGGCTTTGCATTGAATAGTAATTTTCCAAGAAGTCATTTGTTCCAATGCTGATTAAATAGAGTGACTCTTTTATTATGTATTTGGCTTTCTTTTTACCTGTGTATGCTTCAAGTTTCTTTTGATATTCCTTGTAGTACTCAACTTCCTTCCACAATGGGATCACATCCTGCAAAATAATTTTTAAGTCCACAATCTATCGCATAATGTTATAGAATGAGAAAAGTATGATTAATGAAATGGATGATCTCCTAATGAACGATCCTCCTCTTAATTTTTGGAGTGCGAGCTACGCTCAAGAGCTTAGAGCAGGACCCATCTCACCGATTGTTTGGTCCAAATTAAAATTTGTCATGCACCAAATATAATGAAAATAGTCTTTGCATTCATGATTGATCTCTTTATAAAGCTTGGACAATTCTTATCTTTTGAACTACTAATTTTTAGAATGAGAATTAGACTCGAAATCTAATTTTACACTTAATTTGTACATTATCAAGGAAATTTTCCTACCGTTGCCCAAATTGACAAATAAAGGTAAACACGTGCTAGTGTTAACTAGTTGTATTAATTTTATTGAGACGTCTTTGAAAAAGAAAAACATCAGTTAAAATTGGAAAGGAGTTAAATGAAAGCTTACGAGCACATCAGAAGTGGCATTATCATAACCAGTACCAGCAGAAGCAAAACAAACACCTTCTGCAAAATCAGATATACTAAACGCTGGATCTAAATAAGCTGGAACAAATGGCCTCAGCCCAAAAGCTTCCGATATGAAATCCGGTGGAATTCGCCCATTGCAGAACCTACCAGTTGGCTTTTTATCGTAGAAATCACGGCCATACGGTTCGAAATTGCTCTTAAGAACGGTGGAGATCTGGTTGTTATTCCCTGAATCGACCGACGAATCGCCGAACACTATAATTGCTGGAACTTTTCCAGCCAATGTTTTAGTCATTAGTAACAAAAAATGACTTAGAATTATTCTGATCAAAGTGGTATAAGCCATTGTTGAGCTGGGATTTTGAGTGAATTTGGTGATTTTAGTTTATATGAGTGTGAAAAATAGGGTGGGATAGAGGGTTTGTTGAGATTATTAATGGCTGACAAAATTATTATGACTGGCAAAACTTGTAGTGATGAGTGCAGAATTATTATTTTTGAGTGGAAGCAATTAATGAGACTCTGTTCTTTAACTTTGAATCGCAAATTGCAATTATGTCACTCTTCTCCGTTTCTTAACATTGCTCCTCGTAGATTTGCACATTTTTTCTTTAACACCTTGTTTTCCGAACACTCTATTCATTAAAACAATACAGTATGATGGCAAATTTAGAGCCAAAAAATAGGCCAATAACACCCGTGGTCTCTTCGTAAAATTAGATATTTTATATATGTATTTTCTAAAATTTATACAATATTATATTCTGGCACCCGTACTACAAGAAGTCTAAATTGTACACACGGTTAAATAATGAACTTTTGACCTTGAAGATTAAGGATTAGTTCCCACTTTAATACATTTTACTTAGTGCACCCATGTTCAAAAATTCTAGATTCGCCTCTGTATACAATACAATAAAATACATTATGATATCAACCAATCTCGGTCTTGATCACTGACCTATCATAACTACTGCATGCCTAACATTTTCATTTCTAAGCTAGTATAATTGTACTTATACATTCGCATTCTGCTTATTTTTATTTATCCATTATTTTATAAAATTTATTTTTATTTGTTATGTTTTATATTTAAAAAAAGAATTATTTTTTTATGTTTTAACCTTAGCAATAATCACTTAATTAATTATTTTATTTTTAAAAAAAATATGTAAAATTTAAATTGGACAAATAAAAATAAAACGAAAGAAGTAGAGTACAACTTATAATTAATGTACAACTACTCTATTATAAATGCAACAATGGAGGTGCGATACAATCGAAGTGTAGAAGACCATCCTACAAGTTATAGCGAACAGTTAATATAGTGATGTAAAGTTTGGTAATGTCAGTTACAGTAAGTGATAATAATGGACAAAATTTCACCAAATTAAGCTTAGTTATTTTAGACGTCATAAATAGAAGCAGATCTAGGATATTGAATGCAGATTTTGGGGAAATCGGTAACTTTTGTGTAGATTTTATATTTATATTGAAAAGTCTTATAAATATATAAGAAATATATGTTGAAAATATAATAACAAAGTAATCACTTGGTCCAACGATAGTGAAGAAATTTGGTTAAGCTTATGGGGGTTTAATTCCCCTCATAGGGAATATAAAGAAGTCACTTTTAAATATGAAATTATTAGGAATTTATGAACTTCAAATTTTAAATCCATCTCCATTTCATTTAGTACTCTGTTGACTATAATATGAGTGACAAAATATGCATGTTTTTTGGCATGTGGTAGCACTAGTAGACATTGAAATTTTATGGAACCCTACAAGAAGTGTTCAATTCGAATTGGGACTCTAGAAAGTGTGTTCAGTTTCAATTAGAATTTTTGAAGGGTACTCAATCTTAAACCCTAGTTCATGCCTATATAAAGGGTACTAAATTCCCTTAAAAGGCATCTCAAAATATTCCACAAAAGTCACGGAATACTCATATAAAGGTCAAATTTAAATCATCCTAGTTCGAGAAATACACCACTAACGGCCCTCGAATCATGAATAAATCTTATGAGAGAAGAATCAAGGAAGGAACAAAATTGTACCCACACTATTATCAATAAAATATTCATGTTTCTTCAGATTTTATTTGTGTGAATGATTTATTTTCCATATGTTGAAAATTTGTTGCAAACAACACTATACCAAAAAAAAAAAATTGGAGCTATATTTAATTAATGGCAATAACTTAATTACCGATAAATATAATTTTTTAGAGGTAATTACTAGCTAATAGTATATTTTAGTACTTTTTATAAATTTCACTAAAGTCTATAGGATATTAAATCTAGGGTTAATTAATGACGATAAAAACTTTAATAGTTTATTAATATACATATTTATTGTCCAAAATAGTTGTTTGCTAATAGTATAGCTAGCAGACAACACGAAGCTTTCTCATTCACTCCATGCATTAAGCTTCCTTTTATAATAAACATTTGAAATACGTTAGGTGTATTCTATTTAGAAAAAACTTTAGAAATATTTAACTATCTTATATATACTATTATTATATGTATTTTTAAAATTTTACGTATTTTATTATTTGTAAGAATTTTCTACTATGTATCAAGAGAGATACACTTAAATACATGTATTTTTGCTATTAGATACACTAAAATAAGGAGAGATGCGAGCGAGATAGTCATGTATCCCAGATACATAGGAGAGTGGCAAGCGAGATGGGAGGGAGACGAGGGAGGTGAGCGAGATTCGTTATGTATCCCAAATACATGTGAATCCAATTGGATACTGTGTATCTAGGACAAATTACACCTAATTTTGACGTCATGCATGTATCTAGGTGTATCTGAATGCACCAAAATTTGGTAAGATTCGTAATATTGCAAGTTAGAGAATATCTAAGTAATTAGCTTCTAAACTATAGTGAGATTTATATAAGTTTCCCTTAAATTTATACTATGTCTTTACACATTATTTTATTTGTGTTTCTACCTTGTTTTCATTAGATTGGTATTAAATACACGTAAATTAAGTCAATTATGAAGTATTGGGCTAATTTGGCCTTAATATGGAGTATAGGTGTTTTTGGACAAAAATGCAATGAAATTGAAGAAAACTGGTAGATTCCCGATTAATTAATTAATACTAATACATATATTAAAGGCTGAATCGTTGATTGTTATTGTAAAGAAAAATGAGATACGAAATAAGGGGCTGGCACATTTGGGCTTTTTAGGTGGGCTATAAAACGTAAAATTATGGTATATTTGACAAAATAATAAAATACATATTACATATATATTCAATAATCAATACTATTTGATCTTATTTTGAAAATAAGAAGGGTTGATTTCATATTAATTTTGCAAAATTAGTACTAAGAATTCGGAGTCTTGTCCTATGAGACGACCACTTGAACTCACAATCTTAGGGTTGAAAGTGATGAATGTTTACCATCCGAACAACTACCGTTGGTCAAAATATCAGAGGCAAAATTAAATTCTTAAAGAAAAAGCCAAAACCTAAAACAAAACTAAATAAGTCTTTCGATATACAAGGTACTAACATTATTCAAAATACTTAAATTCTACCGGAATTCTATAAAATAAAATATAATCAAAAACTCAAATTAAAGAGCCAAAATCTTTTAAGTCTCTAACAAGCTGATGATGAGTCCTAATCAAACAAGCTAAACATGGCTTCATCATCACTCTCTTCTTTTATTTCCTCCTGAAAACATACGAACAACAGAATAATGAGATCTTATGCTTGCAATAAGTTAAAACACCTTTGATAAAATATATACATATTTGAGTTAATAACTTTGATGGTCACTCAACTATCAATTGTTTTCACAGAAATCACTCAACTTTCATTTTCAACTCAAAAGTCACTCAACTATGACTTCTTTGCACAGAAAGTCACTCAACCTATTTAATTGTTTTTTTCATTAAAATTTAGTGGCATGAAATTTTAATTATTAACCAAAATTTTAAGAACCAAATATATATTCATTTAAACCATTTAATTAATGACCCGCCCCGTTTAACCCGACCCACTAAAAATTTAATATTGAACATTTTATTTTACCATTAATTCCCTAAATCATTCTCTTGTCCATTATTTCAATAGATTTTCACTTTTATGTCACTTTTAATATATCAAGAAAAAAAAAATGATTTTTTAAATATATTTGATCCTTAGCTTAAATATTTAATCCTCAAATTATTTTTTAGAGACTAAATATCAATTAATATGAATATTATAGTAGCGATTCGGAATATGCAATTTTTATTCCATTTTCTCTTTCTTATTCTCCATATATAGTTCTTGGGAAATATATTAAAATTGGACGGCCAAATAAATACAAAAAATGATATTCGAGTTATACTATTGACTTATACACCCAAATAATAACAAAGAAAATGTTTGTGTGATGAAACATCAGAATAAAGGAATGTTTTTATTGCTATTATTTTCTTTGTCAAACGGTATAGGAAAAGAATGTGGGAGAATGATTTAGGGAATTAATGGTAAAATAAAATGTTTAATATTAAATTTTTAGCGGATTGGGTTAAACGAGGTGGGTCATTAATTAAATGGTTTAAATGGATATATATTTGGTTCTTAAAATTTTGGTTAATAATTAAAATTTCATGTCACTAAATTTTAATGAAAAAAACAATTAAATAGGTTGAGTGACTTTCTGTGCAAAGAAGTCATAGTTGAGTGACTTTTGAGTTGAAAATGAAAGTTGAGTGACTTCTGTGAAAACAATTAATAGTTGAGTGACCATCAAAGTTATTAACTCATATATATTTAGAAGCACTTTTTAAAAGTTTGGTCAAACAGTAACTGTTGTTCAATTTCGTCAGACACAAAACTGTTTCAAATAATCATTAGGGTCCGTGTAGAGTTAGTAGAATTAGCAATGTATCATTGACGGAAGGTGCAGTGGAGGCATCGTTATCAGTAGTTGGAGGAGGAGTGGCAACATCGTTGTTAGAAGTTGGGGTTCCAACGTTCATGATCAGTTCATCGACGTTCCTCTTCTGGCAAAGTTTTGCGAAAAGACTTGGCCAGTACGATTTCACCTTTAAATTTGATGCTTTTATAAGTGTACCAATTCTCTCCACCTACATATAAATAATAAATCGAGCCAACAAAATTAAAATTTGATGAATTATGAGTTTGAACCATTAATTGTTTATATTTAGAGATTAAAGAAAGGGGAAAATTTTGAATATAAAAGAGTAATTAAGAACGAGGATCTTTCTTGAATAATACGATACGAGAATAAAGGTTTCTATTTAAGATTCAACAACAACAATGACATATATTTCGTGTAATTCTACGATCCAGAAAGGTGGTGTGATTGAGATTATTATCTATCGCTCAAATAAAGCATATAAAAATAAGTATTGAAAAAAAATATAATAGCGAAGAATTCATAAGAGGAAGGAGAAAATATATTACGTACATTGATTGGAATATCATCATCGTGAAGGATCAAACACGCATAGGTACAAACAAGTTCACCGATGGAAGACATTTTTTTCTTCTTAACAAGTATGCAGAAACTCTTGCCGTCCGAATTTTTGGGGACAGGGAAATATTTTGTAGGGAATTTAGGCTTTGTGTCGGACTATTTATAGAATATAATTTATGCTACTCCAATCCTATTTCAATTTGGTTAAAAAGCCAACCAAAAATACTATATTTCCTTGGGAAAAAAAATGTATCCGTTTCCATATTGGTCTAGGAATTAATTTATTATTTTGGGAAGAAACGAAGATTTGTGGATTTAGCTTACAAGAAGAAAAAAAATCGTTTAGTAAACATAAATAAACCCCGTGACAAAATTATGTATGTCGGTTTATATTGATGACTATTTATAAAAAAGTTTAAATTTTACTATTGGTGACAAAAGTTATTTTTCAATTTTGGTATAAAAAACTCATCAAAACCAAAAGTTTATCACCTAAAATTAATAAACACTATTTTTAATTAGCAAAAGATTTGTTCTAATAACATCAAGGAATTTAATGACAAATCAAATTCTATGAGCTTGATATGATTGCTTCAAAATAAAGATGTAAAGACTTTTGATCAAACCTAAAAGTATAACCTTTCTGAATGCACCATTTGCAATCAAAGTTGATGTACTTTAATTGATTTCTATATTCTTTCATATTTTGACATTGTTATTTTTCTAGCTAATTTAAGTAGTTTTTTTCGATCAGTCGTATTCATTCATTACAGATATATTTTTTACAAGCACAAATAACTTTTGCTAAATTGATTTTCAGTTCTAATATGTTTTGCTTGTTTGGATTGGGTTATGTTTTGAGCTATTGAATTATACTATTTTGACTCGATTATTGTAGAGAAATCTTAAGAGTAAAAGTGTCAATCATTTTTAAATAATTTTCCAATGAAATTCTGTTGTGATCATAATACCTCACCTATTGGGGATGATATATGCCACACTAGATCTTCCTCTCTACAAATTTTCGGGAAGATTCCATTTCAGAGAAATCTAATAGCAAAGTTTGATGAAATTTCATTTTATATAATAGTGTATAAAATGTACATTATTATATATGGGTGTATAAATATCTTTAATAATTTTGTAATATTATATACTGGTGTATAATATTGTATATCAAGTTTCAAAATATTTTTGTAAAAAAGAAATATGAAAGTTTTGTATATTATTATATATTGGATATATATTATTGTATACCAAATTATGCCTTTGACTTAAGATTTATAATGTTCGCTTTTTACTATATTTTTGTAATGTAAGTTAGGTAATTGTACTTTTATGAAAATTTTCAAGAAAGTTATCATATGATTATTTATTTAACGATGGATCGAATAAATTTGTCAATGCGCGAATTAAATTATTTAAAGCCAAAAGTTAATCATTTTAAAAGGCCAGAAATTCTGCATAGTTCATATAAAATCTCATCACATTTTTCACTCTTTCAATTCATTAGTTTTAATAATGTTGATGTAGTAGATTCATGATGGTTTACTATAAAATGTAAAATCTTGATATGTTTGATGACAAAATAATAAATAAAAAAATATGTCTATTATTCATTAATATAAAATCTTATTTTTAGATATATATATATATACTAGACATCGGAGCCTGTGCTAGCACGGGCCCAATATGTATCATTTTTTGTTTTCAATTTATGTGACAAAGACAAAATTAAAGAGTTAATCAAACTTTAATATTAATTTAAAATAGTTTAAATTTTTAATTCTTGTTAACTATGGTAATAAATTTTTTATGTCTTTTAACATTCTAAATTGCTAATTATTGTTGTATGATTTGTAATATCTTTTACGCAATTTTGAAATAATAAAGGTTATTTCTTCTTTCTCAATTTATG
>JAJOOR010020259.1:0-23555 GCA_036250505.1 Solanum acaule | reverse complement strand
AGTTGTAGTGAACTTCACTGGAACATCATCATACATTCCTTTCTTTCTTAGATAATAGAGGATAACATCCAAATGCTGTCATGGAATTCCAAATATCACTATATAGTTTATAACCAAATAATCAATCACATAAAGACCTCATTTTTTCAAAACTAATTATACACAATTATTTCATATTTACATACCGAACTTTCCAAAGATTGACCACCAAACGCAAACTTGTGGAACCAATCTTTCTTGTTGATAGTTGTCTTTCCAAATTCAAACGGAGGATTGAGAGTATTGTACTTTTTAATGTAAGGATACTTCCTATAATTATAAGATTGTATATTAAAACACGTTATAGTATTTAACAACACAAACACCTATAAAAATAATGGAATACTAACTTGTTGCGTGGTCTGCGGCCTTCATTCATCCATTCTCTAAATTCACTCATCTCCTTGAAACAATCATCATCCATAGTAAAACTACCAAAAGGATGAACCCACATTACAATACTCTTGGAAGAGGCTCCTCCATTCATATTGTCACTTGATCCATAACTATTCAGATATGGAGATTGGTGTAATGGGACGGGACCCCCATTTCGTGTGAGATATCCTATCATAATGTTTTCTACCTCTAAATAACAAGACATATCAATCTATTTACGTGCCATCGACATGTAAATGGATGAATTTGAGACTCTAGGACATCAATATAATCTGATGATAAGACTTCTAGAGCTAACTCCATTATTTCAACTTCGCCAACTGAAATGTATAACAAATAATACTTGTATAATTTTACAATATGGTTAGTAGTTTTTTATTATAAGATCATATATAAAGGATACACTATTAAAATGAAAAAAATACCTAATATATATATCTTATTGGTATAAAGAATCCATCACATTCAAATAAAACTACATCTTATTTACGTGAGATAAGCTACTATTAATAACATTACTTATACTTGGTATAAGATTTAACATACTAATTTTGGCTTCATTGTTGGAATCTTCATTGATGGTTTGAATATTGTCTAAGTGAAGAGTAACATGTTTGTCACAATTGACATTATTTTTATAATAGTCGTCGTCAAAATCAACATTCATGCCTCTGCCTCTAAATTCTTCATACTGATATTAAATAAAGATACATAAGTAATAAATAAGATACACATAGACACAAACATATTTTGATCTAAAAAAAACTAGAAACTAATTGAATACCTCAGAATCATTATTTCTTTCAACTTTCTTGCTTAAAGCTTCAATTGCGTTGGAAATTTTTGAATCAGATTCTATCATGAGCTTCTTCAAACTATGAACTTCTTGTTTTACCTGATCAACAAATAACATAATCAAAGCACTTCTCACGAATATAGTATATTAATAATTAATAAAGGGATAATTAACATACTACTTGAAAGTCTTCCCTTAACTCCTTCTGCCCATCAGATATGCGTCTTATCTCATCAATCAAATTCATATTATTCATAAAAGGTACCGATTTAGGTTTGTTTTTTGTTTTGCTTGAGACAGGAGGTGTAGTAGTAAAGTCGTCATCAACTAATAGACTTGCAACTTCGACTCCATTTGATTCATCGTTCACCACAACGTCCTCAAATAAATCATTCAAACTTATCGTAGACTTCTCAAATGGAGTTGCTGAAATATTCATCACTTTCAACTACATTGTAATTTAACAAAAATACAAATTAAACATATAATTATTCATAATTGTAGTTCATGAAGTATAAAAAAAATCACCTTTATGGCACAGAGCATCTCTGAAACATTGATTGAATTTGGGCTAGTTAACATTTTCCAACTTAAAATTCGTGGAATTCTTTTTCCAATCATAATAGCAAATTGTTCATTTGATTGCGCACATCATTCATAAAACCAATTTTAAAATGCCAGAGGAAATCCAAACAATTTACTAAATTTCTTTCCGATCTTTCCTCTTAAAACTTTTTTCAAAGATGCAAAGGTCTCATGAAATACTAATTTTCCCCACGAATAAGTTTCATACTCACCAGACTCTACCACTTCAAAATGCCAATTAGGTACTTTATTTTCAGGGAAGTCACACAATGAAAACGTGTTGATAAAATGAAGAATCAAAATTTTGACAGCGTCCTGATCAGTTGTCCAACGTTTACCTTCAAAAAAATCAGCTACTGTTTGAACAGTAATCTTTTTAATGCCAGCAAAACAATGATCGATCAAGTCATTTTTTTTTTCGTGAAATACAATTTTCATGCGCCACTCAAATACATTTTAGTCCTGTCATAATGGCAAATTCACCTAACCCAAAATGTATCAATGAACCATTCACTAGTAGCCAAATCTCATCAGTTTTTTCTTGAACGACCTCCATCATCAATAAGGAATGTATCAATTGTGTTTGAAGCATCACTGGAGGCAATTTGAGAAAAAATCTAAAACATGTATCACTAAATATTTGTAATTGACTATTGGTTAGGAGCACCAAGCTTAGGTTTTTTATGTTTGCCAACTTCAAAATAAAATTCCCAATTTTGCACAATACAAAGTTGAAAACTTTAAAATTAATAGTGACAATAGTATAAAAGTTACATGGCTGCAATTAGTATGCTCTTATGGAACATATGCACGTAAAAGAATTATTTGTGCATAAAGACAATTCACCCATATTAAAGGAACATACACCTGTTGGTGAATATTACTAAACAAACCTCAAAATTTAATAAAAAAATTTAAAACTACAAAATACTTTGCTACGCCTAAGTCTCATGAATACAATACCTTCAATTTAGATTTTTGTGATGCAACTTCAATAAATTTTCTCCTTTTGATGTTGACACTCTGATCTTGATCTTCATGATCAAATGCAATAGATTTTCCTTTTTTGATCTCCTCTAACTTTCTCCTTCTCAGGTACTCCTTTGACCTCTCCTCATTTCGTCGATCAACAACACTATGATCAACTGTCGGTAATGGCAAAACGCTAACACTTTGGATGTTACAGCAATTTGAATGAGACACAGGTGTTGGAGACAACAAACGAAAGTTAGGCTCACCAACTAGTGTTACCATCTCAACAAATTCATTGTGTAATTCCATTTCAGATGATGAATCTTCCTTCGCCATTTTCAAACTACTGTGTACAAAAAGAAACAATGTACATCAATTACTACTGAAGATGAAGCTTACCGCAAACAGCGTACAAAAATAATTGAATGAAACTCACAACATTGAATACTATTCCTACCTGAAGTATGTGAAAAAACAATAAAGTAAGTTTATATCATAAGAGATAGAAACTTTGATAACTACCCAAATAGTATGACCAACCATACTCTTTTTTATTTAATATATATAGATAATTAATAGATCTATATATACTAATAATAATTATTATTATTATCTTTTCAACTTCTTTAAACTGCTATATATGTAAAAAAAACTTTCATATTTGTAATACGGAAAAAGTACTATTATTTATGTAGTTAAGTCCTAAGAATGGTCTTTCCACGTAATTTTCCCATAAGAATATAATTAAGGCCCATTTTAGACCTACTCAACCCCTTAATTATGAAAAACTTCTTGCAAATATTGTCCAAATGCATAGATTTCATGTTGTGAGGAGAATTATGTTATACAACTATACAAAGGGTCTTTATTGAAGATGCTTTACTCTTGAAATAGGACTAATGCATATCCCAAAAATGGTTTGGGCTTTTGAAAAAATGAAAATACAATAGGTAAAACGATAGTTTTTTGAACCAAGTTGACATAAAATTTTTAGTTCACGCCCACTTAAAGCATAGGGAGATTCTCAAACTACAAAAAGTGTCACACCAAGAACAAAGTCATGATACCATATCCCGGGAGAGTATTGAATCACAATCTCTTCCTATTAAATCCACGCACAAATTCACCGACACACACTAAAAATAACATATATTTACAATGCTACATATATACATCATCAATCTAAGCCTTCAAAGCATTGTCTTTTTTCTCTTAACTAGAGAAAACAAATGATTAATTAACGGGCCTCGCCAATGTTGAAATGCTAAAATAGGCAATAATACAACTACTATAAAATAAAACACCATTTCACTATCTTTCAACACAAAATACAGAGCACAACCAAAACTCAACATCATTGCTTCTACAGAGGCATACAACATGAGAAGTCCGCATAATAAGCACTTTGGGAACACGTACGAAAAATCTTCTTCTGCATAACGAGAAGTCAAAATAGAAACGAACGCGAATAAGGAAATGCAGGCAGTGGAGAGGGATATGGTGTTGGAGAAGATGAATGCGATGAAAAATCCTTTTTGGAGGAAATTGGAAGCACGTTTTCGCAGTTTTTGATTTCTGGAAATGTAATTGCTGCACCAAATCCAATGGTAACGAGTGTTGCTATAATTGTGCATAGACTTGATATATCTTTCATCCATTTTTCTCCTTATATTCTCAAATTTGAGTGTTGCTCTGCAAATACTTGATGAGCAGTTTTGCCCTTGTTGTTTAAATGCTGGTAATAATTAGGTGGTAATATTTGCTTCACTGCCTACAACACATATAGAGAAAATATGTAATGTTATTAAAGAAAAAAAAGTCACTAGATGTTCACTATTTACTTTGGAGTCTGATTAGTTTGAATTCTCATCATGTTATTTTGACTTTAGTATTCTAATTTTAACCTTGATGAGGCTATTATAGCCCCACGCCACACAAATGTATCGTACCTATTTTATATCTTATGTTTAGGAAGGAAGGAGTCTTTCCTATCTTAAACTTCATGCCAAGCCAAACAAAGACATGCAAAATGGGTGGGAGGGCGTGAAGAAGTATTATTTTATTCATTGATCACCCACCTATGAATTATTCTCACACTTCTAGTAAGAAATTGGAGTTTCTCTTTCTTTTTCTTATTTGTTTCTTTTGCAACATTGTACACCCAATCAAATGCAACTTGCACATACTCTATATCATACACAAGCCAAATTTAAAGTCTTCACTAACCCAAAAACTCATATAAGTCCACAATATTTGGATACAACAAATATTACTCATACCCGAGGTTACGCAACACTCCTATGTCAATTCAAAATTAGTTTCATATTAAAATTGTAAAATCAAGAAAGACCAATATCCTCAAATTTTGGTCATTGTTCTGAGTTAGAATTCATCAATATCCTCAAAAGTCAGGACCAATCTAACATCTACAATCTGGTAGAGGTATAGCACAACCAAGCCGTTGCATTGGAGGAAGGAGAAAACAAAGGAGAAGAATGCATCAAAAATTACGAGACAGGAGGATGACAATTCAGAATGAGAATTACATAGAAAATTATGGAGCAAAAGTTCAATATTAAGAAAGAAAATACCAGAACAACTGCCTCGAGAACTGATTTTCTCTGTCTAATCCTTTCAAATGGAGGGGGAGCAACTCAAAATAACCCAAAACAGTCCTGCGCCAAGGAACACCTGTTAGCTATTACTCTAACAATTGACACAAAAATACATAAGCAATTCATAGGTATGCAATATTGTTCTCGATTACCGCAGGACTGATAAATAAAAAATACTTAATAAGTCAGCACACAAGGCTGTGGATTATTGACTTATGGTTTAGCATCCATATTCCGTATGATACATTTTTTTACAAGAAATAGCAATGTTTTTTTTATTCCAGAACCAAACAGAAGAAAATGCTTTACCTCAATAATGAACAAACCAAATCATAAGCTCTACAAAAAGCAAGACAAGCTAGCTCATGAAGTTTCAATCCCTTCCCTCTTTTAGCATAAACATCAATTATATGAATAGTATCTTCAATATCTAAATCTTCAACTTCTCCACGATCATCTTCTTGGTCTACCTCCATCAAGTCCTCACTCTCATCATTGTTGCACCTCAAATTTGGTACCAAACTAAGCAAGGAAACAACTCTGTCCACAATTCTCCGAGCTAGTGGACGAAAACATCCAATTAAAGGGATTGCATATTTCGGATGTATCACAATTTCTCCCACAACATTCACCACTTCTTCTGTAACTTTATCACCCTAACAATAAAAATTGAAACTTTCATACTCAAAAGAGATACTTAACACAAAAAATAATTAAATTTGTATGATTTGCACTACCTTGTTTAACAAGTAATCGAAATGGGATAAAGAAGCAAGTTAAGGGCACCGAGTAAGGAACCACTGCAGCTCATAATCCATACGAAAACTCCCATCAAATGAAATTTTTTCTGAGTATATATATGAATTGAAACTTAATTATCCTCTTTCAAAATCAATTTTTGTATCTTCTGAGTTCTTCAAAGATGCTACAGGCGAAAGGAGAAGTGTGGAGGCGATAAAGCTCTAGCAGTAACTAGGGTTTAGGGTTTAACAATTCTTATTTTGCCGCTTCAGTTTTAATTTATATGTTTCGAATTGGGTCGGTTTAAGTATTAGGGTCTTTGTAAAATTGTAAATTACGCCACTGAGGATACATCTTTTAACAGTTTACACCGCAGATTTTGTTTCCATTTACGAATTAAATCCTTCTTGTTTATTTTGGAGAAAATGTCATGAATAGTCCATTTTTTATAGGAGTAGGTCTAATATGGTCTCTTAACTATATCGAATTTAGTTTTTTAAGTAATTAAAAACTTATCAGGTTTGGTCCCTTAAATATATATACTATTCTATTTTAGTTCTTTAAGTATGCAAAAACTTATCAAGTTTGATCATTTAATATACAATTACCGATTTTAGTCCTTTAAATATAGAAAAGTTATGAGGTTTAAATCGTTGGCATTAGGGTTCTTTTTCTAAGAGTAGTTTAAAGAAAAAGTAACAGGGATAGAGAAGAAACAATCGGAAAAAAATGAGTTAAAATTTTTGTTTCATGAGGTATGAGTTCCGTTAATATAAACCTAAGCATATTTGTATTAAAAGGGGACATAGAACAAAATTGATTAGTTTTTGAATACTTAAAGAACTAAAAATCGACAAAATTGATTATACCGACTCAACCCCTTAGTTATGAAAATCTTCTTGCAAATATTATCCAAAGGTATAGATTCCATGCTACGAGGAGAATTATGTTATACAAGAGGTCTTTATTGAAGATGTTTTACCCTTGAAACAAGACTAATGCAGATCCTGGAAATGGTTTGGGCTTTTGAAAAAATAAAAATGCAATAGGTAAAGAGACAGGTTTTTTTTACCAAGCTGACATAAGAATTTTAGCTCACGCTAAACGATCGTTAGTCAGTATGTAGCCCAACTAAATGAGTTGGGGTCAAAACCCACAGGGAGTAGTACGTGTTTAAGATTCAATAGGAAAATATGAATATGTTCAAATTAGCCATAGGAATAGACATTTACGAATAAAAACATAATGTAAATCAAGGGCTGACACGAATGTCAAATAACAAAGGGGGTTTTGGTTTTAACTATCAGCTACAACAACAACAAATAACACTAATATAGACAATAATAAGACGGGTTCTTGGGATGTGATTGAATTATAGGCTAATATAGACAAATGGGTAATTGCAACTGTTTGTAAATAACTGTAAATCAGTGAATAAGCTAGACTTTAGTGGTGATAAACTTTCTCTCGAACAATTTATCCTGAATCAAGTTGGTTTCTCTCGAACACCAACAAGCATGCAAATAAGAACAACTTATGCCTTAGTTCATTCACTCTCTCAAGCTGAATGTGTGGAAAATGGTTTAGGATTCACTCTCTCGAGCTAAACTCATGACAACCCAATACCCACAGACCATAAATCAACAATCTTGGTTTTAAAACCTCTCTCGAGCAAGCCAAACACACGAAGGTAGAACTGCATTTGCAACTACAATTCTTTAAATTAAACCTCAATTAATGATTGAAATGACTTCTAAAAAGCATTTAAACTAACAATTAGCAATACCCATAAGTTAAATCATCCCATAATCACACCCCAATAATTGAGGTTTTAGCTAGACATCATAAAAAGATAAAAATCGTTACCAAACTGAGTTTCCATCAACTGGGTAAGATTAATTTTGTCTTTACAAAGGTCTAAATTTAAACAATCTCAAAGACCCACTTCCAATTTCTCAAAAATGGAAATCTTCAATTCTTCAAAGCTAAGAAATCTTGTCTCTCAATTCAGAATACTCTTCCTTAAAAAATAAGATACTTAATAATGATAAAAGTTGTATCAAGTCTAAAAAAATCTCCTAAACTTAATGTTTAAAAATGTATTTATAGTCGTCAAAAATATGCTGCGAAAGGCCATTCGGCGCAATAAGTCGGGCTCGCCGATCAGCTCGGTGAACCGCCATTTGGTCGGTTCCATTGCCTTTTTGCCTTAGCCTTCAGCATCCTCAAGTTTTGTAACTTTGGGCGATCCAACACTGCATCGCGGAACCACTCGCCGACTGCTCTTGCAGAATTTGATTTCCTCCTTCAGGGCTTGGCACATTGGAACTTTAGGCAAGATGGTGGACATTCGGTGACTCGCTAAAGGGACTTGGCGATCACCAGGCTCTCTTTTCTTCCTTCTTTTAGCTCGCTTTGTTCCTTTTTGCAATTAGTGTCCTTACTTTGTTCCTCAATCCAAATACTCGGAAATCAAGGATTTTACATCAACTATTAGCACAAAATAAGCATTTGAGGACACTAAATCTATCCAAATAAAGCCCTAAATGAGTCAAAATCTTGCACTCATCAACACCCCCAACTTAAACTTTTGCTTGTCCTCAAGTAAAACTCAAATTCAGTAGTTCAAAAAAGATGCCTCAAACAGTGCTACACAAGACTCAATTATGAATACACACAAAAAGACTCAACTTACTCATGCAAGGATGAATTATGCACTCAAAGATTCAAGTTGTGACTCACCATTATCAAAGGTTCTCAAGCTCACAATACTAACTTCAAATGCAAGTTCAAGCTCAACAAATGTACTTAAATGCCCTCACACAAAAAATGATTTCATATCTACACACAATGGTTCAACACTTTATTGTTCCGAAATCACATGCTACTCTCACACTCACAAAGATGAACACATGCATGACTCCACCCATAGATTTGCCCTTATTCTCCAATCAACAATTGTTTCAGCTCACTCAAGATCAAAAAGGTATTTTCAAGGCTTGTAACGGGGCTGAGTGTAAATGTATGGTCATTTAGGCTCAGTGGATGCTATCCTTATGAAATGTGGTATGAACAACACTTTCTTCCTTTTTCTTTAGCCATTTCATTCATCCTCAAAATTCACCCCATTATCCCTTTTCCATGAAACTTTGGACACCCCATTTCTTTTTGCAACTTTATTTCAAAACCTTTTTTATTCTTTTTTTTTCTTTTTTTCTTTTTTTTTTTTGTATGGAGGGGTTCCATCTTTTTCAACACCATGGGTAGAGGGGAATTCCTTTACAATCCTTGATTTATTTCACTACACCCCCAACTTAGGCTTTTGGCTATTAGAACAAACCATATCTCATGAGGATTAAGGGTGAAGGGATAAAGAAAAGTCACAATTTCATCAAGTTTCTTCCAAGAAAAGGGTAAGGCTCAAAGGGTGCTCAAACAAAGATCACACACTCACAAGGTAGGCCACTAAAGAGGTATAATGTCAAATGGTTTCACTCTTTAAGAATTGTTGCCTAAGATCATTTTAAGAGCTCACATCACTTGGTCAACCGGACCAACGGGGCAAATTCTAGGTGTCATCACACATGGTTCACGGTAAGCTCATCACACAAGGTATTGACACCATTGTCAAACAGGACTCCACACTTTCGCTAGTGTGCAATGTTCATCACAAGAGACTTAATTTGATAATCGGCTAGTCACAACGAGATGCAACAAGTTCACATATTGCCTATGCAACTTCATTTGGCCTCATCGTAGCCGCACATTCACTTTTGTTCAGTTATGAGCACTATTCAAGTCTTCGGTATTGATCAAGAACGATATTCAAATTTACAAAAGAACAGCCACATTAAAACACAATCAAGAGGTGGCACACAATTTTTCGAAAGGGTCTAAAAATCATTTACAATTAAAACAAGGAGCCACAAACTCAAACATCCACAAAAACAGTGTCAAAACACAATATATAGCATAAAACCCAATATATACAGAAAATATCATCAACATAAGAGGTAGGTATAGAATACCTCACCCCACCACAAACAAAAAGCATATATGTCCTCAAATGCAATAAAAATATCCAAAAATCAATAAAAAGAAGACAGAGAGGGAGGTAAAAAGAAGTCTTGTCTAAACAGTCGCTCCATCTGTTGTGACATTAATGCCAGTGCAACACTTTAATCTTGGACATCAGTGCCCGGAGTCACCTCAGAAGTAGATCCGGCAATGGTGGTGTGTGTTAAAGAAATACGGACAACTGAATCTATCATCGCCTCCTCAACCTCTGTCAGGCCCTCATAGGAAGCCTCCTCGTCAATACCAAGCTGCTCCTCATCAGTCTCCTCCTCAGACTCGGGATCAACTACCTCCTCAGCTCTAACATCCGGAGGCATATCCGGCTCAACTGGCACATCTGGGATCTCCACCGTCCCGAAAATCATAGACATGTATATGGACTTTAGTTGGTCCACATCTCTCCTCAGTGCAATAATAGCGTCATTTAGAGCCTTCACCTCCTCAGCGGCCCCTTGGCCACGCTCGCACAACACTATCCTAGCCGCTAGGGCATCAATGGTAAAACTCAAAGGTGTCACAACATCATCGAAGGCTGTCTGAATCATGCCCGTAGTGGTGGCCTCAAGTCTAGTGGCACGATGATCTGCAGAATGAGTTAGCTTCCCCATCCATAGCAATGTAACCTCGGTGAGTGGAGGTCGGCCAGCAGCAACAACAGTACTAGATCTGGGAGGCACAGGAGTAGTAGAGGAATTGAGAGGGCCCATGGGCCGGAGTAGGCAAAAGTGCCTCTGCAGGTAATGTATATGTATCCACAACCAGGGAAGAGTCCACCGGGGTTGCCTTCTTCCTCTCTGCCTCATCTTTCAAGTACTCCTCCTCAATCCTCCGAATGTTAGTAGAAGATGTGGGAATCACTTCCACATCCTTCTTCTCATCTTTAGGAATCCGAGCTCGTCTGTACGGCTCGGTGATCAACTTTTGAAAGGGGAGGGAAGTTTGGCACTACTTGGCCCTCATGAGCATCTCATGTGCAATAATCATCCCCAGATTCAACCTCGTCCCATCAATGATGCAACCAAGACAGGTTGCTTTGGCGTGTCAGAGAATTTACTCGTTTTGGGATGGCATGATGGTACTGCTGATGAAGCCAAACCAATACCTTGTTGCTACATTGAGGTCCTTCTTTTCAATAGCTGCCCCAACCTCTAGCCACTTGGGAGTACTGTCTGATATCAAAGGAGCCAACCACTTCTTCATATTTTTCCAGCGTCTTTGTCCTGATCTTGTACTGACAGTCATCATGAAGTCTCGTCGTACATTCTAGGACTGCATTGATGGCAACATAATCACATTGCATTTTTTTACTCCTGACAACCACATAGTCAACCGACTTGAATTTCGTTGCCGGCTTCTTCCCTTATGGTACCAAGGCACTGTATGCATTGTAGAATTCTCTTACCAATTTTGGAATGTACGGGCCACAAGGTCTAGTGAATAACTGGAATCTGTGTGACCTCAGGCAGCTCATGATCTCAGGGTATCTGTCTATGACACCATCAGTAGACAACCTCTTCTCCTTTATGATGGTTCTTAATCCCTCAGTCTTCAATCTGTTCATAGACCAGGGAGGATGACCTTGTACCGGTGGTGCTAGGACTACAACTTGTGCGGGAGCAGGAGGAGTAGTAGTGACCTGGGGAGTCATGATCCTAGACGGATCATTCATCCTCTTGGATCGCAGCTACGCTCTCTGGGCTGCTAGTAGCTTATCTTCAAGCTCTGAAGTGACAGCCTGGTGCTCACCCTCACTCTCAGAAGTGGTGAGGTGAGTGACATAGATGCTGTCACTGTCGGAGTTGACCTCCAATGACGCAGGTGCAAGTGCTTTTCCCTTTCCTTTTCCCTTCCCACCTGTTGTGGGAAGTTTGGTAGCCTTATCCTTAGCCTTGGATGCAACTACATCCTCGTTGATTTTTATTCCCTTGGCCCTCTTGCGGGGAGATATGTCTCTATCTGCTACTTTAGGTCTAGCCATATCTGCAAAACATCGAGGAAAGTTAGGAACAGTTCAAGAAAAGTTGCGGAAAATAGTGCGAGTTGCCGAATCACTTTGGCAAGCCAGATCGGGCTCGCCGAAAGGATTGGCTAAAAAATTTCTCAGTAAAATGGCATGTCGGCGATGAGAGGGGCCTTTCGGCGAATCGCCGACACTATTCGGTGAGCAAGGACTAGCCCACCGAAAGTGACTGTGCATTTTAAGGGTTGGGGGCGCAGAAAGGGCGATAAAAAAGGGCTTTTAGCGAGTCGCCAAGTGCACTCGGTGAACTCAAGCTTCTCGCTGAAAGTTACATAACCCAAACTCAATTTAGCATGAAAATAAAGGCAATCTAGGGGGATTTGGCGAACCGCCGAGCTCGACCCAACTCGCAAAGAGCTAGTACGTCGAAATCCAATGGGCAAAAACCCAAAAAATGTGACCCAAATCGCGAGCGAGCCTAGATGCCCACTCTTCGCGCGTGTCCGTCCTCTCCGAGCCTCGTCCTTATCTTTCCCGTACGCAAATCGTACTTGAATCAATAGGTGTCTCAATTTGTTGCCTCTTTCGTCCTTCTCTTGAGAATCGAATGTCTGTGATTTTCATTCTGTTGAAGATTTGTACTAGTTCCAGCTATTTGAACCGAAAAATTCAAATTTCATCCCCTTTCTTCACCCGATTTCCCCCCATTTTAGAGTTTTCTCCTCCTATAAATAACCCCCACATCTTCATTATTAAGGGTTGGGAAAAAGGGTTAGAAAAAATAAGGTCGATATTGAGAAATTTAGATATAACACTACAGAGAAAATACAAAGGTTTTTTAGGCTAAAATAGACCCAAAAATCGACAAGTGAGATAGAGGGCACTCAAGTTTCGATTTCGTTTTGAACTCGTTGTTTCCTCGCAGTTTCATTTGCGTGTGTGGAATCATTCCCGAAATCTCGAGTCTCGATCGCTGCCCGAAAAGAGGTGATTTCTCTTCTTAATTTTGGTTTATTTGGTTCTTTGTTGTTCCATGTTTTCATCTAAGTGTCCTTAATGATTTTTAGTTTTCAACATCTAAATCAACTTGCTCATTGTCTCTGTTATTTCGTAGCTTGTTCTTGTCGGATTTCTGAAGTTGTCTGGTGATCGAATGTTGTCCTTAATGTTATCGTTTGTTTATTTCATCCTAGTTTGGTCACTATTTTGCTATGAACATAAAAGAAGCTACCTTAAGCTCAATTCAGTTTCATGGAATTGATTACACTCTCGTCTCCATTTATGTTATAGCCTTTGATTTCGAATCTATGTTGTTAATGTTTTAGCTTAAATTCAGTCTCATCCTAGCCTGTTGTGTGTGATTTTTAGTTGGCTATTTGTTTAAGCTCGTAGGCTGCCTCTTGAGTTTTTACTTTTCATTAAACTCATTTTAGTTGTGTTATATGGTGTAAATCTAAGTATTCATGTTATGTTTATATTTCTCTGATCTGGGTTCTCTGATTATTAATGCCTCGTGAAGCTTTATTATGTTTAAGGATTGGTGTTTCAATCTCCGAATATAAAATGCATTTTATGTGTGATTGTCCTCTAATTTCACCTCATTTTTTTTAGTTACCTAGTTTGGTTCAAACCCATATGTTTTAGATTCGTTCAAATTTGATTTGTCTTATGATTCATGGTTTAAATCTGCTCAAAGTACTACTCGTATCTACTAACTCAGTGTTTAATTTAAAATCCTCCTTGCTTATCTCGATCATTTTCCTTTAATCGATTCCCTGACCTATTTATCCCGAGTTCTCTTTTAAATGAAGCCTCGTTCAAATATTTGTCTAAGTATGTGTTGGGTTAGTTGCAAAGATTTATTCATATGGATATGCTGAAAACAGTTGGTCCGCTTACTTTAGATGTCAAAAGGCTAGTAAGTTCATGTCCAAGTAAGTAATTCTTATTTGATCTTTACCGATGATGTTGTGCATGCTTACACTTTTGTAAAGCTCACTTAGTCATGAGTTATGTTTTTATGCTGCCTTGAATGTGGGTTATTTAGTCATAATATGTGATTTTAATGCACTAGCTTTCTTTGAAAAAGAATGATAATGTTGTGCTTATATACTAATACTCTTTATCATTTTCCTATGCATGGTTTGTTCTCCAAATGAGTCCAATTGGACTCATGTTCCCCTGCATCTTCATGTTGGGATGGAACCCAACAAAAACCTTTTTTATCGAGTCAGCCTCACCACTCATCCGAACAAAACGGAAATTTAAATTATAGGTTTCGGAAGGCTGAAATATAGCTTGTATACACCAATATACATCGATATACACTGGCATACATGGTAAAAATGCAGTAGCCACAGGTTGAGGAACAAAAGAGTGGTCGAAAATTTAAAATACAGGTTGTGGAAGCTCAAAAGAAGGCTGTATACATCAGTATACAACTATGTATACACAATTTTCTTTGGCATAAAATTGGGCCAGAGCCTAATTTTACTTGAATACTTTGACTCCAGCAGGTCCAAGAAAAAAAGGCCCAAAAGCCTACCATTGAAATTACTGCAGGTCCTAGCAGAAAAGCTGGGTCCAAAAGACCCCAAAAATGGGCCAAGCCCATGACAAAATTGTAGATTTAGGATAGGTTGAGGAATTGACACAGATATACAACTATTATATACAATTGGCAACATATAGCCCAATATTAATTAGCAATTAATAGTCCCAAAAAAATAGCACGTATTAGCCAAAAGAAATATAACAAACTTTTTACAATGTTTTTTAATCATGTGCAACCAATTGCATTAATTAAGGAGATGTGGGGTTATCTTTTCTTTCTTGTTTGTAACTCCTATAATTGAGGAAGTTAGCTTTTCAATTTCTTTAAATTCTCAAACTCAATTTTATTTATCAGTCTATTTAAAAGAATATTAACGCAATTTACAATAACATAATGATATAGTTGAATGTAATTTTATAAATTATTTTTTTACTAATAGACGGTAATTAGCTTATTAAAAAATAGTTGCCTACTTTTAAGAAGTGAAAAACAAATATTTATTAATTAACCCATTACAAAAAGGTTACATGAACTTTCAAGGAAGAAGTTTTTTTTTAATTATTTAATTAACTTAATAAAACATTATGACTACTTTTAAGGTAAGAAAATATATTATTAATGCTCAATTAACGTGTATTAATTATCAAATAACTAAATATAATTAATCAAATAATATTAAGAGGCAATGATTTTTATTAGAAATTTTAATAATACGTATACATAAATTACACAATAATCAAAGTTGCAATTACATAATGTAATAAAAAAGTACTATATGTATACACAAAAGATTATTCATAAAAATAGGCATGTAAATTTTATTGATGTATACAGTTATATACATAAACTTTATAATGTATACATAAGAATATTACCAACAATTATAGGTATTGGTTATCACTATAATGAATACAAGAATATGATACATATATAAATTAAATTTTATTCATAAATTGTACATGTGATTTTGTTTATGTATACAATAATTGCACTATGTGTACATCGGTTCGTATTCATCTGTGTATTCATTGGTCTGTATTCACCTAATAAATTTATATACTTTTATTCAAATTGAGATTGACATTCATTGGTATACATGAATTGAGTCGTATTCATCAAAATCAACATTCCGATTTTGTACGAGGATCATACTAGAACCTAATTTCTTACCCATGAAATTGAAAACAAAATTTTCAAAAACTATAACCTGAATTTTTGGCAAAAAAGTTTTAAAAACTTTAATTCCACAAATCACGAAATTTCAAAATTAATTGGGCAAGAAATGCTACATAATTATATATTAAAAGAAATCTTTGGGAGGATCAATTGATAAACATATAGTTTATCTGATTTGCATAAACATAATGAATTAAGGAGAATAAGAAAAAAATTAGAAGAGAAGCAAATATATATACAAAAAAAGATTTTAGAAAAAAAAACAAAACAAAAAAAAAGGGATGAATAACCTATAATTTCGTAAAACATAATTGAAAAAAACTTCAATTCCACAAATCATGAAATTCAACAATTAATTGAACAAGAACAAGATTATATATAAAAGATGATTTTTAGAAGTATACATGAATAAACATATTGTTATATGTAATTTTCTTAACAAAGTGAATTAAGGAGAAGAATTGATAATTTGGGAGAGAAACAAATATACGTATGAAAAGAATTCTAGAAATAGAGAAGAAGAAGAAGAAGAAGAAGAAGAAGAAGAGGAGGAGGAGGAGGAGGAAGAAAAAGAAGAAAAACTCTATTTTAAAACGGTTAACAAATAAAAAGGAGAGATAAAATACGTATAATAAAACAATAATTTTTTCTTATTCAAGAAAAAAAAAGGAGCAATCAAACGTGATTTAGAAAAAAATAAGGAGAACAAAAATACATTTTTTCAGAAAAATAAAAATAACTATTGAATGCCAAATAAATAAAACAAAGACTTTTTCTTGCTAAAAAAATAAAAAATGGGCTATTTATTGCCAATTTAATCTATAAGTTGTCATGTTGTGCCATTTTGTCGGACAGGTTGGGCATAGGCCCAAGAATTTGATTTTATTTCCTCTCTTATCTTCATTTGCTTATTATGTTCTAACCTTTTTTTTTTTATTTAAGTTGGTTTAATTTAATTAAATTCCCAAAGAGATAGTCTTTCTTCTTTTTTTATGCTTAAGTGAAATATTCGAGAATTTTGTTTACTTACTTATTAGTTGTTTGTTAATATAAGAGTTATTTTCCTTAAAATCCCTTTAGATTTATCTCCTTATAAATAAAAAATGGGTTTTCATTACTTAATTTTAAAAAATTAGTCAAAGTCATTTTAGTCAAATCGCCGGTCAACCGCAAGTTAGCGGACATTCTGAGGGCCTAACACCTTCTCGAAATGTACATTGAACTCGAACCCTTTTTCAATTGATTTTATCTGTTTGAGTCTTTTGAAAACCTTATGTTTTTTCTTGATTTTTACTAAAAATTTAAGTGGCGACTCTGTTTTTTTGGAAATTCGATTTCTCTTAAATCATAAGTTTAATCGATTTTTTTGAAACAAGTCATTTTTATTTTCTTTTATTTTTTCAAGTAAAACATCGACGATCACGATTTTGTCCACCGTTTGGACCCCCAGTTTAATTGGAGGTCCTGTAAAACTCAGCGAGGTAAGTACCCACTCAGCGTGTCACCGAGTGGGTCAACGATCAAGACTAATGTCGCCAAATGGGCAAGAACTAGACAGTTTTTAAAGGCCAAAGGTTTAAAGTTTCAAAATCCTTCACTTTTTAACTTTCCAAACTCACACCCGCACAATATTTTCCGTATTTTTGTGTTTTTATCGTGTATTGGTCATCAATTGTTTGTTCGAAGTTGGATTTCTTTGCTGCCTAGCATTTCAAAGTTTTTATTCGGCTTCTAAGGTTGGTTTTTTTTGAACCCCGAACTTGTAATTAGTAACTTTTACTCATTTGCAATTTTTCGTATCTTAGTGTTGTGTGTTGGGCCTCTCTGAATCGGAATTGTATGCTTGTGTGCCTGTTTTAATTCGAATATCATACCTTTGTTGCCTATATTGTTGAATTCCCGAAATTTTGTGCTTTAAAATTGATCATTATTGGGTTGTGTTGTGTTGTTGTTGGGTCTAGTCGAATGAAGTCTAAGTAACCCGCATTTGTGCCAAATGATGTAATTTGCCCAATGATGGAGTTGTTGATGTCATTCTTAAGGGGAAAAATCATGAAATGACAAAATTTGGCCAAACTGGGAGAAGTCTGAGTATCCCGGAGGAATGGGTGTAATGGGTCTAAGCCTAATTGAAATAGTGCATGTTTTGATTTTGTTTTCAGGGGATGCGGGGTTGAATTTTGGAAGTTGGGTTGACAGTTAGCACGTTAAGTAGTTTGACGAGCTGGGTCGAGCCCATCGAACCACTCGGCAGTTTGCCGAATCCCCCTAGATCGCCTTTATTTTCATGCTAAATTGAGTTTGGGTTCTGTAACTTTCGGCGAGAAGCCTGAGTTCACCGAGTGCACTCGGCGACTCGCCGAAAGTCCTTCTTGATCGCCCTTTCTGCGCCCCTAACCCCTAAAATGCACTGTAGCTGTCGGTGGGCTAGTCCTTGCTCGCCGAATGCTGTCGGTGATTCACCGAAAGGCCCTTCCCATCGCCGACATGCCATTTGTCTGAGAAATTTTTGAGCCAATCCTTTCGGCGATCCCGATTTGGCTCGCCAAAGTGATTCGGCAACTCTCCGACTGGATCGGCGAGTCTGTTTGCAACAGTTTTTCTACACATTTGCTTGAACTATTTCTAACTCTTTTTGATATTTTTTTGCAGATATTGCTAGAACAAATATTGATATGCCTCCCCGTAAAAGAGCACGGGGAATAACTATAAATGAAGGAGGAGCCAACCCTCATAAAAATGGAAGAACAGAGCCTCCAAAGGGAGACAAGGGCAAAGGCAAGAGGCCAACATCTGAGGTTCTGGAGCACAACTCCGGCAGCGAGGGAAAGACCTTTGACTCCCAAGCTGCATGATCTAAGCCGTAGGATGACCAGTCATTACACCCTAGGCGAGCAGAGATCCGTGCTAGGTCTCGCCCTGATTTCTCTAAAGCTCCAGTAGCCACCCCAGTGATGAGTCCAAGATTTGGACTTTTTTAGGGCTTTATTTGGATAGATTTTGTGTCCTCAATTGGTTGTTTTGTGCACATAACTGATGTAAAACTTTTGATTTCCAGGTATTTGGATTGAGGAACAAAGCATGGACACTAATTTGCAAAAAGGAACGAAGCGAGCTGAAAAAGCAAAGAAATGAAGGCCTGGTAATCGCCAAGTCCCTTTGGCGAGTCGCCGAATGTCCACCATCTCCCCTAAAGTTCCAGCCAAGTCCTGAAGGAGAAAATCAATTTGGCGAGAGAAAGGAGTAGTCGGCTAGTCACCGAGTGGTTCTGCGATGCAGTGTTGGATCCCCCTAAGTTACAGAACTTGAGGATGCTGAAGGCCAAGGCAAGAAGGCGATGGAACTGACCAAAGGGTGGATCGCTGAGCTGATCGGCGAGCCCGACTTACTTGTCTAATGGCCCTTCGCAACATATTTTTGGCGACTATAAATACGCTTTTGAACATTAAGATTTGTTTACACTGGGTAGAGAGATTTTATCATTATCAAGTATCTTATTTTTGAAGGAAGAGTATTCTGAACTGAGAGACAAGTTTTCTTAGCTTTGAAGAATTGAAGATTTCTATTTTTGACAAATTGGATGTGGATCTTTGAGATTCTTCAAATTTAGACCTTTGTAAAGACAAAATTAATCTTACCCAGTTGATGGAAACTCAGTTTGGTAACGATTTTTTATCTTTTTATGTTGTCTAGCTAAAACCCAATTCTTGGGGTGTGATCATTTGATTATGGGATGATTTAGCTTATGGGTATTGCTAATTGTTAGTTTAAATGTTGTTTAGAAGTGATTTCAATCATTAGTTGAGGTTTAATTTAAAGAATTGTAGTTGCAAATGCAGTTCTACCTTCGTGTTTTTGGCTTGCTCGAGAGAGGTTTTAAAACCAAGATTGTTGATTTATGGTATGTGGGTATTGGGTTTTCATGGGTTCAGCTTGAGAGCGTGAATCATAAACCCTTTTCCACACATTCAGCTCGAGAGAGTGAATAGACTAATGCGTAGGATGTTCTTATTTGCATGCTTGTTGGTGTTCGAGAGAAACCAACTTGATTCAGGGAAAATTATTCGAGAGAAATTTTATCCCCACTAAAGTCTAGCTTATTCACTAATTTACAGCTATTTACTAACAGTTGCAATTACCCATTTATCTATATTAGCCTATAATCTAATCACATCCCAAGAACCTGTCTTATTATTGTCTATATTCGTGTTATTTTCTGTTGTTGTAGCTGATAGTTAAAACCAAAACCCCTTTTGTTATTTGACATTCGTGTCAAGCCCTGATTTGCATTATGTTTTTATTCGTAAATGTCTATTCCTATGGCTGATTTGAACATATTCATATTTTCCTATTGAATCTTAAACACGTACCACTCCCTGTGGGATTCGACCCCAACTCATTTAGTTGGGTTATATACTGACTAACGATCATTGACTCTTAGAACTGGATAAGTGTCTTTGATAGCGTTATTCGATCAAAATGGTGCCGCTGCCGGGGAGTAATGTTGGTTAAGATTCTTTAGTTAAGTTGAATTTTGTTCTTATTAGTTATAGTTGAATCTACTTACTATTGGCAGAGCTTGAGGTTGCATGATGTGGTCGTTAAGCTGTAGCATTTTGTGCAACTTCTTTTGAGGTGTGTCAAAGAGATCTTATCCTCATACTAATTTGGTGAAGTTACAAATTCATGTAATGAAGTTTTTGGTCGTGTTGAACTTCTGATATTGTGGATGTGATTCCTAGACGAGTTGAAATTTTGCATTGTAAATACAAGGAGGATTTGAAGGGTCTACAATTTCAATGTATTTGATGTACATGTACAATTTTTTACATTAGATTTCATTCAATGAAATATACTCTTATTATATCAGGTCATACAGTATGATTTGTGCGAACTGTTGGAAAGCTATTCATCTAGAAATTTGTTATTACAGTATTCGATAGGTGTAGTTGTAGTTATAGCGACATTAGTTATTTAATTTAAATATGTAATTTTATCTTAGATATGAGTGGAGAAATAAAATATCTTAAAAGTTATACATTGTTTATGATTTTTATTGTTGGGCACGGGCTACTCATAAGACTAAATAACATGTTGAAACATTTTATATATCAGAATACATGTGGATGTGAAGGAGAGGCTGTTTATTTGAATTTTATCCAATAAAGCATATTATGTGTAATTATAGTTATATTTGAATTCAAATTTAAAGTTAAAAATTGAAAATTAAAAACTTATCGTATATTTTAAAATCGCAATTTTCAATTTAATTTAATGTTTTTATATATATATTGTGAATAGTCTTAAATTTGTTAAATGACTTATAATAGTGATATTGTTCAAGGTAGAATTCAACGCTAGCTAGATATAGATAAATATTATTTCTCTTAAATTCAAAAGTTTAAATTTTATTTCTCATAAAATTATTTTTCAATTTTGAATTTGATTGTCCTTTAAAAGTAATATTATGAAAACATAACTCAATGCCTTTTATTTTTTTATGATAGTGATATGAAAATTCATTCTGAATATATTTTCTTGCCAGTGAACCTGGACTAAAATCAATATGGTGTTCACTCATCATTAAGTATCATTAAGATTAAAGTCCATCTCGGATGCAGAAGGAATATCTTTATCAGAAATATCAGATGATTTATCATTTGTTTGTACAATGTTTAACCGAGGATCAATTTTAATTTTTTGTTTTTCTACAGATATAACTGTTGATAAAGTATGTAAAGAAGCAACGCAATTTCTAGTTGGTCCATAGCAAGGTTCTATTTGAGAAATATGTTGAATAGTCAGTCTTCTATCAGAAGCAAAAGAATGTCTACTATAAGAAACACTTTTTTCATCAAACTGCATACAAATTTTTCCATCGGAATTTTAACTAATATGAGCATATTCAGAATTAGTGACAGCATCGGTCATCTGTTTGGGGGGTATAACAGAATCTAAAATCCAAGTAGTAGGAAAATTAATTTCTTCCCATTTTATAAGTCTTCTAGTAGTGACCTTAGATCTGGCGAAATTAGTTTCTACCAAAATAGTTTGATCAGATGTATCATATAATTTACATCTAGGATTCAAAGTAGCAAGTAATTTAAAATAGATTCTATAAGACAAGCAGATTAATTCAGATCCAGCTGCATAGTTATAACCATGCGTTTTAACATTCAAAGTTAAAGCATCTAAGATATTAGAATCAGTCAACGATAACTGCAAATTAGGTTGAGCATTAAAGTAGACTGGACCATATGCCACCGTAGATTCTATCGAACCTATCAAAGATTGTCGAAAATTTAAATTTCTCGCATCTTGTAGAGCAGCTAGGAAAGTCTCTGGTAACCCTTTAAGAGTTAAAGGTTTAAAAGCAATTTGAACCATACCAATATGCAAGAATTTATATTGAAACTTGTGTTTTACATAATCATATTATGTTCTTTGTGCCTTGGTTTATAACCACCTATTTGCCTTTATTCATCAACGTTCTTGAACGATCTTACAAAGATGAATCAGGTAATATAATTAAATCCATTTATCCTCCTCAAGCTCCGTTTATTTTACCAAATAACACAGGCATTACTTTTGCTGCTTTTCAAAATTTTATTGATAATGAGGTTGCAACAGTTAGTATTAATGAGATTAATTGTCTTATTTCTCAAAATAATTATTTGGGTTTGTATGTTAAAGTCCTTGGTGAGCATATTTGTTCTCTAGACAAAAAGTTAGATAATCTAACTAATCTGATTGTTCAAATAGATGATAAGTTGAAAACGGCGAAACAAGTTTCTGAACATGCTTTTACGTCGAAGCAGCCTGATGTCCCTATTCAAAGACCGCCTGAGATTTAGGATTTCATTCTCAGACCTCTTCATGACCTTGAAAACCTTCTTGATTAAAAGTTTTCAGAATTTGGTGCAAGTGCGAAACCTATTAGTCTCGCTGAAGACTTTGCGGATGAGATGGAAGCCACTTTTGATTTTAAGACACAAGTGGAAATGGAAGTTAATAAACTCCATGGGTATCCAAAGAAAAATAGTGGTAATACTACATATGCTAGAAAACCTAGTAGCAAACTTACTATTATCCCAGGCCAACTCCTCAAGATGTTTTAATAGAGGAAAGAGATTGGAATCAAACTAACACTTCTTATAGTGGAAGTGAGATTTATGAATGGAATCTTGACGGATTAACTGATAGGTAGTTAACAATTATGGTTCATAGAATGCTTATGTATGCTACTATCTGTAAAAGTGTTAATAACACTGATAGGACTTTTTTGCAAGATGATCATTGCAGGATTTACTGGTCAACTAAGAGGCTGGTGGGACAATTATATGAGTGTTGATGCGAAAGCAGCGGTTATAAATGCTAAAGCTGCAACTGAAGGAGTTGATAACTTAGGATTTGCTCTAGTCAAAAATAGAGAAGACGCGGTTTATACCTTAGTCTTAACCATCCTAGAACATTTTAGTGGTAGATTTACCAATCAATATGAAACCATTAGATCTTTATTAAATGGTCTTCGATGTAGACATTTAGGTGAGTTTAGATGGTATAAAGATACTTATTTAAGTCGAGTGATGGAACTTCCAGAAAATGGTATGGAATTCTAGAAAGCAAAATTTATAGATGGTTTAC
>JAJOOR010020258.1:0-23046 GCA_036250505.1 Solanum acaule | reverse complement strand
CACCCCCCCCCCCCCAACCCAACCCTAAATCCTCCTCCTGATAGTCTTCTCCAAATCGGTGAAAACTCAAAGGATGCTCAAAACCCTAGCTTTTTCCTCTTGGATCCTTGCTCTAAGACTTGGAAGCGTTAATGAACATATAAGGATTGTTTAACACTATTTAAACCCTTAACTAGGAGTAAAACGTCGTGGTTTAGCCTTAGAAGGGGTGGAAAAGACTTAACTACCCCTCTTAAAAACTGACGAGAAACTTCTACGGGTCCATCTACGAACTGTAGATCTCATCCGTGGAATTTTTATTGAATTCTAAAGCTCAATTTTATTCTACAGGTCCATCTACGACCCGTAGAAGTTTCTACGGACCGTAGATCTAATACATAGAATTTATACAATTTTTTCACGCTCAAAAGTCCATTCTACGGGTCCAAACTACGGCCAGTAGGAATTGGACCCCAAAAATTGACTTCTCTGAAGTTTTCTACGAGTTGACAGTATGGGTCGTCGAAATTTCTACGATCCGTAGAAGCAACTCGTAGGAATTGACTTTTGGGAACTCTGATGTGACAGTCTCTGGTAAAACGGCCATAACTTTTTACTCCGAACTCAAAATGAGGCAAACTTGGTGGCGTTGGAAAGAGGACTCATAGACCTTCAATTTGATAGGTCATGGGTCACCTAATTCATTTTGTGCTGAGAGATATGATCGTTTGAAGTTGACCTAAGTAGAATTTTATGTCAAAACGTAATCGGTAAGGAAGTTTTCAACTCAACTTTGTGCTAGGGGGTTCTTGTGACCTTAATTTATATCCAAATCAATTCTCACACTAAAGAATTGACATTTACAAATATGAGCAATTTAAGAATCACCCAATACGACCTTACATGAAAATAAAGAAAGGTTCGGGCCTTTGCTTAAAAATTTCAGGGGTGTTACACAACATTTGTAATAGACATACTTACAACTAAAACACATCTTACCTGGGTCTCTTGAAGATGACGGGGAATTTCTCTCAGAAAACGTGAAGGTTGAAGAACCTGAAAGCAAGTGTGTCTAGGCTTGAGAAAGAAATAATAAAGCAAAGATAAACCAGAGCAAACCGTTCATCATACCTGCCAATTTGAATCCATAATTACATGCAAAATGAAAAGTTTTTTCCGTGCACGAGTCATTGCCACATATAGTAAGCGTCTCTCCTCCTAAAGTTGCCAAGAACAAGAAAAAAGTTATGTTCGAAGTGGATAAAAAGAGATTTATATTATAGAAGGGATGAATTACTCTAATGATTCAAATTTCAAAAACATAAATACCTCAATTGAGTTGCTCCTTTCATTTGTGATGCCATTAAATTCATGTAACAAGGGAATCTCCGATTCATTTGCCTGACCAATTTATGCGAGCATTAGCTCCAGATTATACCTTTCCCGTTGCAAATAATAATGGTGTTGTAGAGAATAAAAAGTCTCTCTGATGACTAAAAGGGGTGGGAAGAGGAGTCCACTATCCCTCTCCTTGCTCGTCCAATTAATGTGATGTAACATTTGATATACAGAGAATAAAAACAATGCTGAAAGCATGGATCTCATATCATACCTTCACTATGAAAACCGTATCCCACTCTAAGCCTTTTGACTACACAAAAAATCAAACGGAAGAAATGAAAAAGGGAAAAATCCAATTAATTTTTCACAAAATATGGACATTGGAATGAAGCACCAGGAAGCGAAGTGAAATAACACATTGCTAGAGAATTCAGAAACCTGATGAATTGTCGTGACTGTAACAGAGTCTTTGTTATCATGTCTCCTTGTACGGAAATTTTCACTCTCCCGTTCAGATATATGATCGATAAAAGCTTTCAGTATGTTGGCGCAACCTTGTCCTTCTGTTTTGCATACACTTTCTCCTTCTATGGGATTCTTATGAGTTTTTAGGAAATCAGACACATCGTCCAATAGATATTGAAGAACCTGCACCATTAAACAAACAGCTTCTGATGTATCTGCTCATTTCACTTGCTGCAACGATTTTTATACAGGAAAAATAATGAAAAGAGAGTCAAACAGAAACAGAAGATAAGAATAAGTTCACATAGAAGAAGCCATGCATTAGCAGTGAAGGTGAAAATAAAAAAACAAGACTACAAAGGAACATATTACACTTACAGGTCTAACATCATGATCTTCATTAAGCAACTTCCCTCCATCATTATCATGAACTGCCCGCTGTTCAAGAAGGTATTTCTACAGAATGAAAGTCACATGTCAAAAGATTAAGGTGCTTATAGTATAAAAGCTGTAATCTGAAAGACACTTTGATTAGCATGAAATAGACACTTTTAATGAGAAGAAACTTTCATTAGCTTGAAATAAATAAATTAAAAGAAAGATGGTGGAAGTGAAGAACAAATAACTAAGGTTTGATTTGACAAAGACGTTA
Source organism: Solanum acaule (assembly GCA_036250505.1). Lineage (NCBI taxonomy): Eukaryota > Viridiplantae > Streptophyta > Magnoliopsida > Solanales > Solanaceae > Solanum > Solanum acaule. The sequence goes on along the minus strand of JAJOOR010020258.1, from coordinate 20,609 downwards.
GAAATTCTCAACGAGATTTCCACAGACAAAAGTAGGAAGCTTGTTATCATATACTCCCTTTGTTCTATTTATGTGGCATAGTTTGATTAGGCACAAAGTTTACAAAATATTTGTGTGGTTATAAAAGTTTGTCATTAAGAGTAAAAGAGAAGTTTAAGTTAAATTATTAGCAAAATTAGAGTAATGCTGCCACATAAATTGGAGCGGAGGAAGTATATCTTTCTTTTTCTCCATACAAATATAACTTTTTAGGTTTGTGTTTTTATAATACAACGACCAACCTGGGGTATCATGTTAGCCACTGAAGTAATGACAGCTGAAATGGACTCTTCCTGCAAGTATAACAAGTAATATTACCCAAGAATTCAATCTGAGCAAACCCCAAATGAGAAAAAGTTCAGCACCAAATTGCACAAATGAAACTCAGTATCGTATTAACCAACACCAGTCATCAGCTACATGCATAATCAATCAATGCCCTTCGAAAATGCCTTTTTAACTGTCCAGACAGATATATCGATTTTGCAATCCAGCACACATGATAAAATATCAACAAAGCTTCACATGATTTACATCCAAATAGAACATAATTATCCATAAGATTCAAAAACTTACCCTTTTGACGAGTTTTGAAATCATGTCTATCATGAGCAACACCTTCCGCCCTTGAGTAAGTTGACTCCTGTAAATAAATAGAGACAAATTTATAATCTTATTTGTTACAGTCAAGACTAATTCACAGTAAATTACAAATGAAATGGGAAACTAGGTACTTTGAAGCTAGTTGCTTGTATTAGATATTTAGACTCAATATCAAGCCAAAACAGAGGACCAAAAGCTTTTTCTTTGTTTCCAGAAGACAAGAAAAAGAAATAGAATATGTGTAGGGAGGCAAAGCAGAATATGGAAATCCAGATAGTATTTGAGAACACATAGATAGATATATAATATCACCCAATGAAGTAGTTAAAAAAGTTATGGTCAAGATCATAACTAGTACCACTGAAAAGATCATTTATCATCGACAGCTTCACAACAAGGAGTTCTAGAACAAACCTCTTAAATGTGCCAGATACTTTAGCACTAAATATGTCTCTTGCTGCTGAAATGAAGCTACTTTTCCTTACAGTGGAAACTTTTTCAATGTGTTCAATTACCTAGGACAGAAAATGTCAAAATAAGCTTTAAATAAAATAGGCATTGGATAGCCATAGTGCCCATACGTGAAACAAAATAGATACGGAAGACAACCTTCATTTTTTCTTCTTTTTCTGAAGGCAGTAAGGCCTTGAATACTCTTCGAAATGAACCATCATCGGAACCAGGTAAAGTTGTTCTAAGCATAGCAATGATGCCCTTGACCACCTATTGCATGAACATACCAGGTGAACGACTATTTAAAAGCATATGAACCTATCTGGCAGTGATGGGAGGTAAAAGATACCTTTTTCCTATAGAAGGCCACACCATGAACATTGAATGGGATTTTTCTATTACGAAATGCCGCTTGAAAGATTTTTCCCGACACCTGTTGTACAACACGAAGCCACAGAGGCAGGAATTTTCAGCCAAAACCCCACAAAATTTTTTAAACAAGTTTGCTTTTTCATTAGGTAAAGCTTGACCTGCCTCCGGAATAGAACTGCTATGTCGCTGAAAGAGGACTTTTCAGTTGTGCCATCAGAAGCAATTTCTAATATTTTATCAACAACAAAAGAACATTGTGCATCCTCGTTGCAGCATTCTTTGATAGTTATCTGCAACGTATCATATGTTAAAAGGTACTCCTATCGAGGATGTTTTTCTTTATAAGAACGCTAATATCATTTACCTTTGACCCAACAGAATTATCAGTGAGAACACGTTTTGATTGGCACCTTTTCGAATTATTTTGTATAAGAAACGATGCAGCTTCAACAATGCAACGTGTGGACCGGTAATTTTTACTAAGCCTGACCTGAATAGAGATTGATATACATCATAAGGAGACCATCAGAACCGTATCCGAAGTTCATATAAACAAGGACTAAAAAGACAAGCTATAATAAAGAGTTTGCCAAACCTCTTTGTGCAAAGGAAAATCTTTCCGAAATGAATCAAATCCAGAGGCATCAGCACCACTAAAACCAAAAATGGACTGCAGAATGATATTGAAAACTCTGAGCAGCAAGGTACTTGAAAGGAAAAAGAAGTAAAGAACTTGTCACAGCAAGACGAGAAAAAAATGTTTCACTGGATAAGCTAAGAAAAGACTAGCTTCACCTGATCTTCATCACCAACAATAGTTATGCGTTTATGCGATGCAAGGATATGTAAAAGTCCATACTGCACAGCACTTGTGTCTTGAAACTCATCAATCACCATTGCTTTCCATAATTCCTGGCACTCTTCTAAAACTTCATTTGAAGAAAATGAAAATCAAACAGATTCAGACAACTGCGATATCACAATGCACTAGGTTACAGTCTATTATGAAACGCTTAAGTCAACCTTCTGGAAAATCAGTCAAGAGCTTGACAGAACAACTGATCAAGTCATGGTAATCCAAAGCATTGCATGATTTTAATGTATCGTTGTAGCTTTGCAGAACTGCAGCCTGAGCAATATTACAAGATCAGAATAAGGAAATATGAATGATAAAATACCAAAAATCCCTGATTATCGGCTTACTCCAGTTTCATTTCCAATTTTGTAGTAGTCATCCGGCGTCCTTCCTGCAGACTTGGCCTGTATTTCAGTGGAGAGATGTAAGTACAAGTATAACAACCATTAAGCGTGCAACACACATCCTATTTGAATATGAAAAGGAAAAGGGTACAGAGGAGAGAGTTTCAGTTTTGACACATAATAGTTACTCCCTCCAATTCAATTTGTTTGTCTGGTTTTGACTTGACGCAGAGTTTAAGAAAGTAAAGAAGACTTTTGAATCATGTGGTCTTAAACTAAAGATATGTGAAATGTACCAAAAAGTCCTTTAATCTTATGGTCTGAAACATATCATGTGAATTGGCTTATTGCAAGTGTTTTTGGCTTTTAAGCTCCTTTTCTAGTTTTTGTGGTGTTTGGAAAAGACAAAAAGTGCTTTTAAGCAATTACTTTTAGGCCAAAAAAGTATTAAAATAAGATAAAAGCCAAAAGTTGGATATTCCCAACTCATGGCTTTTAGCTTTTAGCTTACAAGCTACCTTTATAAAGCTAATCCAAACACCCTCTAAGACAAAAAAAAAACTGAAACAGAAGGGAGTCTTTATCAACATGCCAAGAAGAAGAAGACAAAATATACGGTGCTAATTTGGTTTATACATATTCAAATAGTTCACTTATATGCCATAGACAGAAACTTTCAAATCAGCATATCCAAATACTGTCACTCCTATGGAGCAGAGTCAGCAGATACTGCATTCTCTAATGGAAATAAAGGCCACTCGGCATATATGTGAAACATCAAAAGATTGTTCGATTGATACTTCAGATAAAATTAATCAAAGTTGTGTCCTCCTTTTGACAAAATATAAACTTAAAAGACAGCAAAATTTTATAACCAAACTAAGTGGAACAGTATCTTTAACCCAAAAACTACTTACTTGAGTTACAAACTTTAACCACTTCTTTGATCTCTCCTTAAAATGTTGAGGAGAATTCTTGTCATCAAGCTGGCAAAGCTCATCACGAGGTCCCTTTTTTTTATCATCCAGTAAGCGGACTGCTTCAATGACAGCTCTTCTCTGCTGCCCATGTCCATATATGAGAAATTCAGGTGTTCGACCTAACCTATTGATGAATTAACATGTGTCTATTTAGACAATTTATCACCGCAAGAACTGATACATTGCAATGAACTACCTTCTATGTGACAATATGAAGGTGAAGGAAAATTCAGATAAAATGCATTAATTGTGGAGGAGAGAGACAGAGAACTTCTAAACAATGCTTTAAAAAGGCTAAGGTGAAGCGAGGAGTACACCTTGAGCAAAAGGTGTTAGTTTTTGAACTTCCAACAACAACAACAAACCCAGTGAAATCCCACTGGTGGGGTAGAAGGAAGGTAGAGTGTACGCATTACTTACCCCTACCTCATGGAGGTAGAGAGGTTGGTTCCGAAAGACCCTTGGCTCAAGTATTGCAATTCGGAACAGTATGAAAGGACATACAACAGTAAAGAAGACAAAGGAAATAACAAAGAAAGCAGTACATAGCATTCAGAGAAAAGGAACAATAGCAATTTTAAAATAATGCAATAACCGAAGCACAAAAAATGAGGGAACCCTTCGGGGTGGCCCAGTGGTTTGGGCTTGGGACTTCCATGTTGGAGGTCTCAAGTTCGAAACCCCTTGCCCGCAAAATCAAGGGGTTTGCCTTCTGGGTCGAGCTCGTCGCACCAGGCTTGCCTAGTGCAGGTTACCTCTCCTATGTGGTTTGCGAGCTATTGCATAGGAGCGGGGGTTTTACCCTGTGCGCACCCAAAGGATAGCAGCTGCGGGTTTCCCTTGTCATCAAAAAAAAAAAATGAGGGACAAGCAACAATGCAATGTTGTTGATACCACTGCTATGGAAGAAGAAACGGACATAGTGTGCCAAACAAACAACCACCAAACCTAACCCGATGGAAAGAGAGACACTTTTCCACTACCTACTAACATTCTACACCTAATTCGCGACCTCAATGTCTTTCTATCTAAGATCATGTCCTCAATAAGATCAGGATGCATCATGTCCTATCTTATCACCTCCCCCAATACTTCTTCGGTATACCCACCTCTCCTTACACCTACCAGGGCAAACCTCTCACACCTGCTCACTAGCGCATCTACACATCTCCTCTTCATATGCTTGAACCATCTCAGCTTTGCTTTCCTCATCTTGTCCACCACGGAGGTCACTCCCACCTTGTACGGTGTACCAAATATCTTCATTCCTAATCTTATCTCTCCTAGAATATCCACATCAACATCCTCATTTCTGCCACTCTTATATTCTGAACATGAGAGTTCTTAACTGGCCAATAATCCGTCACATACAACATAGTCGGCCTAACCACCACTTTGTAGAACTTACCTTTAAGTTTTAGTGGTACATTCTTGTCACACGGGACTCCGGATATTTCTTAATATAATGTCTCTATTTATTTTGGTCTATTTTCTTTCAAATTGCGCTTTCACTTCAATGAAGCAAGCGCTTTGCTTCACGCTTTAAGCGAAGCAAGGTCTTGCCACTTTTTCCTATTTCCTGCGTCCCAAACCACTATGATGGATAGGGTCATTGCAGAAGGATTATTGAGAGGTTTCACTGCCTTGTTCAGGGGCAATTTGATTTGAGGGTATCCATCTTCTATTTGCAGATGATATGTTGGTGTTGTGTGATCCAAATGTCTCTTTGTTGTCTTATTTGAGACAGATCCTTATTTGGCATAAGATTGTCTCAAGGCTTAAGGTCAACCTCGGTAAGTGTGAGATTATACCAGTGGTTGAGGTAGGTAACATTGAAGAGTTAGCACAAGAATTGAGTTGTAGAGTCAGTGTTGTACCCATCAATGTGAAAGGCGCTCGCCTTAGCACCTTTGGTGCAAGGCGAGAGGCAAGGCGACACGACAGAGGCGTCACCTTTTGTAAAAAAACAAAAAATTGACTTAACAATTTAAAACTTAAAATGTAAAAATAAGGTCTATTTGTGATTTAAGCACCTCAAACTTCAAAGTCAACTCTATTCTTCAGACTTCAGGGCTCAGGTTGGGTACGCCTTCTCTTCGTCTTTCTTCTCGTTTCTTCTTCTTTCTCCTCTGTTTTGATTTTTGTGACCGTCTTTCTTCTTTCTTCTTTCTCCTTAACTAGTAAGGCAACTTTTTGTTCTTTCTCAACCTGCGATCTGCCCAGTTTCTTCTTTCTCATTCCTTTGTTTTAGCATTGCTTGTCTTATTAATACTTGAGTCGTATTACTTGGTGCCTCACTTCAAAAAGGCAAGAGCCTCGCCTCTCGCCTCGTCGTGAAGCGAGGTAGAACCTTGTCGCCTTTCGCCGTCCAAAACATTGGTACCCATTACCTACTTGGGGGTAATATTGTGTGCATCAACACAGATATTGCAGAAAGCAAGGAGTCTTGGTATCAGACATTTGAAATAACATAATAATTGCCTTTTGATGAAGTGGTTATGGAGATATGCTAATGAAGGCCAAGCTTTATGGAAGGAGGTGATCAGGAGCAAATATGGACAATCAAGTCAATGGTGCACTGATGAAGTGGTCAACACTAATAGTTTATCAGTTTGGAGGAGCATTAGAAATTTATGGCAAGCTTCAACAATTATGTTGTCCATAAGGTGGGTGATGGTTTAAAGACTGTTTTGGAAGGGACCATGGAATTGGCAAGAACCTTTGATGTCTGCTTTTCCGGACATTTTCTATATGCAGCAATCCTGAAGCAACTGTGGCAGACTCCTGAACACCTCACGGGTAGAATATTTGTTTCAGAAGGAACTTAAATGATTAGGAGATTGATAGAGGGTTCCGAAGGAAGTTGACAAATTTAAAGATACCTCTCCCATTCCAAATGCTATTAACCAGAACCATAGCAGCGATGGGAGATTCTCTGTCAATAGAATATACAAAATGGAAGCTTTGGGGCAGCCAGGAGGCAGTACAGGGTAATGCACATAACTATGGAAAACTAGATTCTGATGCCTATTGGAACAACGTGAAAGTTTAATCAATTGTCCAAAACGAAGCATGGCTAAATTGATTTGAGCCACTTATAACAATATACGAGTCCATTGAGTGGCAAGTATAGTATACCAGGTAAAATATGCTATTACAAAAGGAGGCACAGCTTACCGCAGGGCAATCACTCTTGAACCATGAAAAAGACAAAAGGCATAGCTCTGAACTAGTCTATTATTCCGTACAGAAACATGGCTTACGGAATTCACTAGCAATACCTTGATCTTAGAATATGATAGACTAACTCAACAACGGTAGTAGCCTACATCACCCTGTGCTTTCCTTTTTATTAGGACATTACTCAATCAATTAATGGTAGTAAGTCTACAACAGTGGCAATCATTGTGGTTCGGAAAATTCAAGTATGGAACTTTCCAGTTAGATTTATCTTCAGCCATCTTTTCATAAATGTTTGCCTGCCAAACAATAAAACCTAAAAAGACATGTAAACAGAAGGTATTTGAGCTACATGCGACTCATTTTTTCAACATAACAAGACATAGCAAGAAAAAGATTACTTCTTTCAGTGTTCAACTGCTTAAATATTTAAGAACCAAATCAAGATATACGTACTTCTCAGCATGCATACGGCAAAGTTGCAAAGAAAACGAGTGAAATGTGCTGATCGTGAGCTCCTTTGCTGCTGCCTTCCCTGCAACTCTTCCGATTCTCTCCCTCATTTCAGAAGCTGCTGCTGTTGTAAAAGTCATAGCAAGAATGTTTGATGGACCAATACCCTATAACAACAAGCAAAGGAAGGGAGAGGAAGAAAACTCAGAAGTAGATACTAGATACTTGACTAGATCCGTCACGTGCCAGACATGGCATTGACAAAAGTATAATGATATAGTAGCACTTATAGTCATCGCACTACCTTGTGCAGTAGCATCAGGACTCGCCCAACCATCGTAGATGTCTGAAATGCAAATAGAAGAAATCAAACAACTATTGATGAAGACATACAAATTTCATTTTTAAACCATGAGAAAGTAAAGACCTTGCCACTTCCTGGTCCAGCAACAATGATTAGAGGGATTGAAATTTCACTACAAGCTGCCTCCTGTTGTCTGTCATTCAGCGACTCTACATACTTTATATAATCCTCAGGCATGTTCCTGATATCTGTTGCCTCCAACTTGCTCCCAGTATCTGTGGCATTGGAGCTTTTTGGATCCTCTACTTCACATGCTTGATTACCAGTTGAATTCAGAATGCATTCAAGTTTAAAAGCTTCATCTGACCTGACAAGATTTGAGTTATCAGGTTCGCTGCTCTTTGATCTTTCTGCTTCACTTTCTTGATTGCCCCTTGATATCAAAATGCACTCCTGTCCTGAATTGTCACTACAAACAACGGTATTTAAGTTATCCTCCTTGTCCAAGTTGTTTATGTGATGATTTTCAATTGGAATGTTGTTGAACCTCTTCATTTCAGGCTTTCCTTTTGAGTTTTGCTCACATAAAGCATCTATTTTGTCCAAAATGTGTTCATCAAAATCATCATCTAGCACAGTTGATGAAAAAGATGACTCACTCAAGCCAGAAAATCCAGGTTGCCTCACTGGAGTTCTACATGTATCCAACCCACCCATGCTTTCCACTTGAACAATTTCAGTGTTTTCACTTAGTTTAGCTTCAACTGATTCACTTATATTGCTAGACAACGTGAAAGTTTCAACTGTTTGAAATCGTGTCTCACACTTAGTCCTTGCATTGATGCTGCAATCAAGTTCACGGACTTGTGAGCCCTTAACACTGGTAAACACATTGAGCGTTTTATTGGAACCCTTCTCATAGATGGGAGACGGAGTGTTCATCGGAATCTCAGTAAGAGGAAACCTTTTATCACCATTAATCCGATCTGAAGATGTAGTTCTCTGAGCCTTCCCAACTCTAATAAAAGAATACCAGATACATCAAAACATTAAACAAAGAAGAAAGAATTTGAACAAGCATTTCAAACTTACTCTTGGAGCATGTACTGAACAACAAATAAGCATACAAGAAAAAGAAAACAATTTCCAGATTAACTTAAATTGTTGATACCTTTATTTTTCAAGGTCAATACATCTACCACAAAATTCAAAATTAGAAGAAATCAGTGCATCAGAATTGAGTAATCAAGGAGATATTAAATGATTTCATGACTAAGGGGAAAATAATCAGTATCAAAATCCATAGCCTTTCGAAGCAAAATGGAACTTAGATCACTGAATAGCGTACTTATAAGTGGAATCTTGTCGACAGGCAAATTACCAGGGAGGACGAACTTTTTTCCAATTAAGATGTTGTGAATTCTATGCAATTTTGGTTAAGTGTAAATTGTAATCCTAGCCTAGAAGGAAGAGATACATGGTTACATAATGTTGGATGTAGATAATGATGTGTTACGAAGTTTTCATTTCTACACCATCAACTTGAAAGAGAGGTAACTGCAAATGGACAGTTTCTCAAGGGGCTAGCTTCTTCGTGGCCTCCGCATTCTCCTTAAGGAATATCAAATGTAGCGTGACTTCACTTGTTGCAAACATCAAATTCACTAAATACTTACTTTTTTTCAAATTCCCCTTTCTGATTGAATTGATTTGAACCCTAAAAAATAGATATAGCTAATGTGTGTATTTTATAGGTGGAGATATTATGAAGAAGAAGCAACAAACAATGAATTTGAAATTGAAGAAAGAAAAGCGTACTTATCGAGGGATGTGGTGGAGCAATCATGGAGTGGCCTTTTGCGAGCAAGAAGTGCCTTTGCTGCTCTGAACTTTGAAGAGATTCGAGCTTTCTGTTCCGCCGTTAATCCGCCACCACTACCAACTACATTCTCCTTGTTGTTTACCGATTCATTCATGTTGTTTCTACCTCTCTAGCATGGAAGGAGAGTCAGAACCTTGGATGGTTTTTCTTCACTCTTACTTTTCCCTCCGATAACCGATAATCACAAGATTATAGTGTATTTTGGTAGGAAAATATTTTTGGAAAACTTACGTAAATATATGTTAAAAAAATATTTATCATTTATAGTAATAACATTTTTTTCACTTTTAATACAGTTTTAATACATATTATTGAGAATAATTTATAGAACACATATAATACAGGTTTTATTGGTAGATATTACATTTATCACACATTTTAATATATTTATAATATAGTGTGTCAATTTCTTACTAAATAAGCATAATGTATTTAAAAAAAACAATTATAATACATATATATTGCATAAATAACTCACTTTTAATACATATTGCAGATTTATCATATTATTGTTATGTATTGCTATAAATCGTAATAAATAAAAAGCATCGCTAAAATCAATAATTATTTATTAAAAGGTATCAATCCAAGTAATTTTTCCAATAGTTTTCAATCTAAAATGTTTTTTTTTTAAATTGGAAAATAAGTGAATTTCTTATTTATTTTTTATATTTGGCTAGTAATTAAGATAATAAGTATTGTTCTAACTGTGTGGACGGGATGGGATAGGGAGTGGGAGTTTGGGGGAGGTATGATCAAGGGGTGGGATTGGGGATGTTGGGTAGTGGAGAAGAGACAATAAATTTGAAATGTCATGTGTAAACTTATTTTTCCTACTCTCATTTTTTAAATAGCTTGTTTTCCTAGAAAAAAAATTTTTTGATCTGAAAAAAATTGAAAAACAATATACCAAACACACTCGTATTAGGCTGCTCATGAACCTTCCATGCATTGGCCGGTAAGTTTGGGCCATTTGCACGAATAGCTACTTTTTAAGGGAAAAGAACGTAGATTAATGATCACTGTCCTGTCTGTTGTATAATTACAATAGGCCTATTATAAAATATAGGGAAAGGGTCTGATATACCTCTCAATTTTGCTATTTGAAGCTGATATGCCCCTCGTTATGAAAGTGGCTCATATATACCCTTACCGTTATACAAACGGCTCACATATACCCCTACCGTTACAAAATGAGCTCACATATACCCTTCATTTAACGGAAGTGAAAAGAAATAGTTTTAAGTTATATTTTTTACTTTTGATTTTTAAAAAAAATTATTTAGGGGTATATATGATTTTTCTAGCAAATTTCAAGGTATATTTTAATTTTTTTCGGACATAATTATTTTTTTGACTTTTTGATTATCATTATTTGAGTTTCTTATTCTTATTTTATTTTTTCTTTCATTCCTTAGTGTAAAGAAAAAAATTTAAAACTATTTTTTTCGGATATAATTTAGTTTTTGTATTTGAAGAAAAAAATTGGGTCATCTATAATAAATTTTACAAGAATATTAACAAAACTTAAATAAATTTGACCATCAAAATAATAAATCTAAATTAGTCATTGAAACAAAAAAAAGTTAAAAATAATAATATATGTTTGAGGAAGATTAAATATACCCATATGGGATTATATTTTTTAAAAATAATTAAAAAATTTAAACTAAAATTAATTTTTTCACTTCCGTTAGAGGAAAAGGGTATATGTGAGCCATTTGTATAACAGTAAGGGTATATATGAGCCACTTTTATAACAAGGGGTATATCAGGTCTAAATAACAAAGTTGAGGGGTATATCGGACCCTTTTCCCTAAAATATATATATAAGCAATACAAATTATTTTCAATAGAATGATTGTAACACACTCAACTTTTATATATAAACTAATATGTTTTACTGAATACAATTACAATACAACAGGACACACACACAAGAACTGTAAGTAACACTTATACAAGAAAATACACTTGAAATCTAAAACTAGAAGCCTAGAATTGGGTTGAGAAGACAGAAGAAGAGGGTGACATTTAGAATCATAATTAACTATCTCCCCTTTTTCTACCCACGTTCTCACACTTTTATACAACTTGCATAACTAATCGTCGCCTTGCACACGTGCCTTTCTTCCTTCCCAAAAGTAATTGTCCAACCTTTTAGGTGGAATTACACTTCTAGTACTCCGACACAACTAGTAGATGTCTCCATTGAGTTCACAACATTGATCATATGTAATGTATTAATATTGATATAGTAAAAATATTATATAGTTGTATATAGATAATTTATAATTATATATCATAGATATATATACTTTTATATTGTTGATATAATAAAGTATACTTTGCAAAAAAAAATTTATCAATCCTAAATAACTCAAATTTCCTATAAAACACTCCTAAAATTTAGATATGAGCTCCTCTCACTGTTTCGAATCTTTTGATATATTATTCAATTAAAAGATTTACGTTTATGATATGTCAATTTTTAAAATTGATATAAGTAGAAGAAGAATGAATGAGGATGAGGAACACAATGAAGAAATAGGAAGAAAACATTTAAACTAGGATTTGACTCCGACCCAAAAAAATGTGTTTAATTAATGACTATTTATAAGCGTATTTAATGGATACACAATACACGATAAGCACACATCATATTTTCATTTACTAACATTGAAACTCCATATCTTAATAATCCAAACTGTCAAAGTTATGTGATTATATAAGAGAGTTTGATATTTGTTGTCTTATATACGTGCACTTTAATTTGGAGAGTCCAAAAATTTAATGTATAGCGTTGTTCTTTGTCGTAAAGTTTTTGATAAACTATACTGGTAAAGAATGCAAAGATAATTGTGTACATGACAAGAATCAAAACAAATAGCTACAATTATTTGTATCATTCAAAACTAAAAATCGTGGCATGAAATTAAATGTTTTACAATAAATTAAAAAAATAAAACTTGTTACCTGAGAAGAATTAGAATGAACAACCACAATAATTTATATCATTCAAAATTAAAAATTATTGCGTGAAATTAAATATTTGACAATAAAAAATAAAGAGAAAGTCGAGAGGACGATAAATTAGGATAGCCATGGATAATTGGAATTCATTGAAGGAACTAGTTATTTAGAAATTAAATAAGGTAAATAATCTATTAAATTAATTTACACAAATTTAAAAATTCTTTTCAGTCTATGTATATAAAAATCTAATTAAATCTGAAAACAAGAAAACCTTCTACTACTTAGTAGTTTGTTTACATATTATCCCTTTTAATTTTGTTTTAGGCAAACAAATCCGAATTCAACTCGGTTAGTAAAAAGAAAAAACGAACACTATATATATAGTTGTAATAACTCAGTAATCCACTCACCCACAATTGAATTCACTCCAATATTTGTATTACTATTACTTATAGTTAAGTGCATGCGACGACTATTTTCTTATCGCAATATAATTTAAAACGATTAAAGTATGTGCACAACCATGGACATGAAGTTGAAAAGCAAAGTAGAAGAAGAATCTGTGGAGAAATTCGCAATGGCGAATTGTGTGGATATAATGAAGAGGAACGAGTCGTTAGGACGACTTAAACTCTTCAAGTGCAAGAAATGTAAGAAACGATTTGAATCATATCAAGCACTTGGCGGGCATATGACAAGTCACAAAAATAGGCTGAATAAGCTTACGACGATGAGTACTAACGGTGATCAATTATTACCTGTTAATCTAAAAAAACATGAATGCTCCATTTGTGGTAAATATTTTGCAATTGGACAAGCGTTGGGAGGACATATGAGAAAACATCGAGATGAATTGAATCAACTCGAGCAGCATAAGAAGAAGCAGAAATTGGACGAGAATTTGATCAAGAGTGGTTACGACCAGACGAAATTAAAGGAGAATTTGAAGAGTGATGAACTTGCAAAAGCTCTTCATGACAAGACAGGTTTGGATAATACTAAAAGAACTTTGTTCTTGGATTTGAATTTGACAACAGATGAGAATGAGTTGAGCACGGGGTAATTCTTTTTTTTTTTTTTTTTTTGTTTTGGTTGTAACTAATTATACAGTTAAGAGATTGTAGAAATCTAGTTAGATGCTTAGAAATTTCAGTTTTTGTTGGTGTTACATACAAAGCGCGCTGTACAGTTTACTTGTTTTTCTTATATTGTGATGCATGCAAATATTAATTAATCTATAAGGATCTGTTTGAATAATCTTGTCTACAATGCAAGCTAGTTACGTTGATTTTAGTGGCGGAGCCAGCATTTTCAATAAGGGAGATCAAAATCTGTAGAAATAGGCACACAAAGTAGACGAAGGGGGTTCCACATCTACTATATATACATCAAAATTTATTTTAACCATATATAATTAATATAATTTTCCGCCGAAGGGGGTTCCCCTTAGTACTAGGTGGCTCCACCCCTGGTTGATTTAACAACCACTTTTTACTTCAGGTGGCCCAGTGGTTTGGGCTTGGGACTTCCATGTTGGAGGTCTCAAGTTCAAAACCTCTTGCTAGCAAATGTGGGTTTGTCTTCTGAATCGAGCTCGTCGCATCGAGCTTGTCTAGTCGGGTTATCTCTCCTATGTGGTTTGCGAGCTATTGTATAGAAGCGAATTTTCCTTGTCATAAAAATAAATAAATTATATTTAAATTTAGATGACATATTCTTATCATGCAAGCCATTGGATATGAGCCTCCTTTTCATCCATCATTCTTCCTACGATGTATAACTTCATGTATCTATCTCTCTCTATATACATTCATAAAATAATTTTTAAAAAAGAATGACTTGAAATTTTATTACAGAACTATATACACTTTCTTTTGGTTCGGTTATGTGTGAGACTATTCCATCATCAATTGACTTTATGTTGTATCACCAAAATCACCGTGAATGTTATGCGTAACAAGCACATTCTTACCTTTAATTCAAATGTGACTATGTCATATCAACCTTAGAATTTTGGTTACTATTATCAAACTTATGATGTATTTCAATAAAAATATAAACTCGATGAATTAAGAAAATATACCAGAAAATCCAATGAATATTAACCTACCAGAATAAACAAATCAACTACAGAGCTACTCCTAATCTTACAAGAATATTAACCTACAAGAATTAACAAATCCTACAGCTACTCCATTAATTATCGTATTCAAATCCTAAATACATTAGAACACTACGATAAAAGAAAGACTATTTTAATCCTTTAATTTGCAATCACCCAAACCATGTCAAGATAGGATTAAGAATCTACTAATCGTTTTCTATTTTTATAGAGTATTTAAGATAAAATGGTCAAATATCCCCTCAACCTATTATCCGATTCTCAACTACACATCAATACTTTATGGGAGTCCTATTACCCCCTTGATGTATTTTAAATGGAGATACTGGCACCCTTAAATGGTGATGTGGCATAGTAAGTGTATTCACTTTCCTATTAGCAAGTGTGAGGAAAAAAAGGAAGTCAAAATGAATTAATTTGACAGTTGTCAATCCTTAATTAGATACTAAAATAATTAATAAATTTAATCAACTAAAATCACACACTCTCTCTCTCTCCCATCTCTAACCCTTCGTCAACTTGGTCAACTGCCATGACTATCAATACAAGAAGGAATTTTATTTTTTCATACTTTCATTTTTAAATCACAAAATACTTTTCAGTAGCAACACCATTAAAATCTTCCCCTAATTTTAGACAGAACAATAAAAGAAAGAAAAAAGAACACTTCAATTTCTTCACCTCGCGCGGAAAATATTTTTAGTTCGACCTCGAAAGATAAAATTCTAGCTTCCATTGGAGACATCTTTTCGTTTACAGTAGTAATCGAAGTTTCTTGACTGCAATTGAAAGTGGGTATCAAAATTTGAGATTTCTCAAGAAATTTTTCATCTTCAAATTCATTGAGAAATGCAATTGAGAACCGACGGGAAAATTACTATCTTCAGAGATAACGATGATAGCAAATTTATCAAATTTAACAATAACAATCGAATTTTGTGCAAATAGATGATTGGAAAGACATTAAAAAAAAGGGCAAAGGTTGGTGGATATGGTGTGATGTGGTGTGGTGGAGATGAAGGTGGACTGAAGGAGATGAACCATCTGGGAACAGTGAAGAAAAAAGAAGAAAGAAGATTTAGGAAGAAGGGGGAATGACAATGAGATTTGATAATGGTGATTAGGGCAAGAATGGTGAAGAAAAATTGGAATGATTATTTTTCTTTTTTTTTTTATTTTGAAAAAAATAGGCGCGTGTATTACACTAGGCAACAAAGATTTGGGGGTGATGTTTTTGGATATATGTATTTACTTACCATATATTCGAGATACATATTTTTGGATATAACGTATGAAATTAATATTTGATACATCAATTTAATACTAGATACATGAAATTATAGTAGATCATAAAAATAGATACAAGAAGTTAATACTAGATACATACAACAAATACATTAAATTAATATTAGATACTTCTATGATACATATGAACGTACTTGTGCGCCCATGTATCATAGTCTATTTGTTAATGTGGAATAAGAGATTAATATGTTTTCATGATATGTCTGATTGTATGTATTTGTGTCCATCTGATCAAAGTCCATCAACTTTTTTTTATGTATCTAAGAGGTTAGTATGTGCTAATGGTACATATAAATGTGTATGTGCATTGTACACTCATGTATCTAAATGTTTAATTTGTTAGATATATCATATATTAATAATAGATACATCAAATTAATGAAATTATTATTTTAAAATTAATAAAATGAAACTAATCAAATTACATAACCAAAATATGCATGTTTTGGTCTTTTATTAATAATATTAATGATTTTATTATTTAAAAGAGTAATAGAATGAAATTAATTAAACATAGATGCACTCCTCGATTTCTGCCTTATATTAAGGAATTTGATTAATTTAAATTTTAAAATTAATTGTTTATATATTCTAAAAATTCTCAGTTACTCCTTTAATAAGGAAATAAGTTACAAACATTTAATTCAAACAAAGAAAACATGTATCTCGATTCTTAAAACTATCGGATACATGTATTTGATGAGTAAAATGATACATATATCCAAAGGAAGAAATATGGTACAATAAGTAATATTTGAAACTATCGTGAATTATAGTAATTATGACCTAAACTAGTGGGATTTATGTAGTTTACCCTTATTTTTATGTATTGTTTGGTTTGATGCATTAAAAATAACATGCATTGCATAAAAAATTATTTACAAAGATACCCTCCACTATTATGGTGGAAAAGATGTAAAGAAGGTTTTGAGAGGCAATTGGATCTTTAATCACGCTAATGCATGCATTAAAATCAATGCATTGCTAATACCTAAAAATCTATGGTATTAACAATACACACCTTAACACGGAATAGAGTGTATAACTAATGCATAGAATAGAAAAGAGTACCAAACAAAGTACTAGTAATACACAAGGCTAATGCATGCATTATTTTTCCTAATACAATCTACCAAACTGGTAAACATATAGTTAAAGGACCAAACCTAATAAGTTTTTGAATAGTTTTAGAATTAAATTGTAACACCTCAGATTTGAAAAGATGGAAAATTACAACTTTTTCTAGATTTGGTGCCAGTACCGACGGAACCACAGACGGTCTGTGGACTAGCATACCGACCATAGGTGGGGCCGCGGGTTGTGAGTTCAGAAATTCCTAAAAATGTCAAGTCTCGGTACTTTTATATGGTTCTCCAGGATGGTCCGTCATCCAATGTACGAGTCATAGATAGATCTTATAGGTGACCCACGGGCCGTGCATATTGAGTCCCGTCAGTCGAGGGTCCAAGAAACAAGTTTCTGAACCCATGGACGGTCGATCAGGACGGTCCATAGGTGGGCCCACAAACTGTAGGTCCCCACCGTCGATGGAGGTCGACGATTATTCTTAGAAGGGCTTCTTGGTCTTTTCCCTAATTGTTATAACCCAATACTATGTCATTTTACCCTTTACGCAAAGCCTTATATACTGATTTTTAACCCTCAAAACACCCAATTCAATTCATTCTTCTAAAATTCTCAAAAAGTTGAACAAGTCATCCTCTCAAAATTTCTCTCTCTAAGGAAGAAGAAGAAGACTAGGGTTCTTCAAGTTCAGGTCTCCTTTCTTCATCATTGCTTGAGGCTTCAATCAAGGTATGTAGGGAGTTCATCAATGGGTTTCATTCACCTATTGATTCCCCAAAGTTTCGTCAATTCTACAATTCAATTTCTCAAGATTTGATTAGATTTTCACTAAATTCCTCATGGGTTCTATTTGTATGGATTCAATTGCTTTATTATGATCTTATTTATTTTTTTATGATTTGGATTTAATTTCATGCTTTTCAACCAACTCCATGTGAACCCATGCATTGATCTATGAATTTTGACCATGAATCATAATTTACATGAATTATGAAGAAGCTTGAATCTATATTATTTTATGAAATTATGCATGCTTTTATGAAAGTAATTGTTATGACTCAAGTAAGCTTATAGATAAAGGTATCTATATGTTCAATGAATCTTGGCCACATGACATGAATGACATCTAGATTTGCCCTCAATGCTTCTCAGGCTATTTTCCTAAATTAAGTCTTGCTTAGTATGGTATTCGGATATGCCATCAATGATTATAGATCACGTTTTCAAAACTATTTCCATTAGTAGTAGGACATCTCTAGCATGAAGTGAATGGCTATGGGCCTTAAAAGCTATTATGAAAAGATCATGGATGGTGAAAGGTTTTCTCACGCATGGTCTAAGGAGCTATCCTATGATAAGACAAGAGGCGAATACCCATGTCCCATAATAATAAGATGAGTTAAGAATAATGACTATTCCGTGGGATTTATACTTAGCACCGAGTGGACAAGTGGCGATTACCCATGTCCCATAAATTATGTGCCACCATAGAATGATTGTCTTAGATAAACATTAGCTAGTGGATCCACGTAAGCTAGAAGTTCATGGTCCTTACCTTGACAAGTATGACACCCCTTTTCGGTGTGGGGCAGACACTAAATTCCATGTTATAGCTCGCATGGTCTATATGTCGGTTAACGGTAAACTTCCCAAAAAAAGAACTAAGTTGATTTCTAATGTTCCATGAAGCTTCCTTTATGATTTAAGATACATTGACCATGTTCATGATTTATAAATCTTCTTAAATGATTTTTACTATGTTTTAACTTGGTCATGCATTCCATGTTTTCGATCATGTCCCTTTATTATCATGTGTTTATCTTTTATTGCATTCCTCTCATACTTGGTACATTCCATGCACTAGCGCATACCCTTGCCTACATTATTTCACTAATGTAGGGTCCGATGCTCCTATTCCGCATCCTCGAGGCTAGTGTTCACTTTAGTGGATTGACTGTATTTGAAGATTGGTGAGTCCTCATGTTCCGAGGGCCTTTTATTGCTTATCATCTTTACTTTTCAGATATTGTATGTGAACATGGATTACGTCCAAATCACTCTTGATGTAATAGATGGCTTTGAGACTATTTAAACTTCCGCTTCATTTTTGACAAACTCTTTATGATATAAACTGTTTTTTGAACTATTTAATTCCATTATATTGTTTATGAATGCTAAGTGGTTTGTGTAGGGCCTCTCTGAATCCTATACAACATGTCACGTCTAGAATGTACTTTGGGTCGTGACATAAATCCGGTAAGTACATATTTAACGAGATTATTTATGATATTTTCACTAGACTAAAGACTAAACACACCCTTCGACTTCAACACCCAACTTCATATATATTACATGTAAAATGAAACGCCTTAACTCATTAAAAATGGGAAGTTCTTGGAAGTCTGGACAGGATTGATCACTCACTGACTGGGATTCATCGGGCGAGAGATATGGAAGCGCTAATAGCCTCATACGCAGACGATTCTTCTGACTCCGATTCCGACTCCAATCCCACCCCTCCACAGCCGCCGTCAGCTTCGACATCACTGGCCCCTCTCCCCCCGCCTCCTATTTCACTTCTTCAGCCGCCCAACTCTTTTGGTAACTTTATTTTTCATCAAACCCAGAAATATCTATAGAAGACGAATTATGCTCACTAAATGTTTGCTTTTTTGCTTCTGAAGTTCCCTTGGACTCCTTGCCTAGTAGTCAAGTAAATCGCGTTCGAAGCTTTCCTCACATTGAAGGCAATTATGCTTTACATGTCTACATCCCGGGTAATTTCTTCTATCTCCCTTATTTTCATGCCATTTTATGCTTTGTTCTCTAATTTTGTTTTTGTGAATTGGTAAAGAGCATAATAACTCAATTCTGCAAAATCATTATTAGTCGTTAAAAGGTAGGTTTAGAGCAAGATCATTTGCAAATTGCATTTACTAACAGAATTAGGATGGTTTAAGACACAATTTTTTAAATCGAAAAGAGACAAATCAAACGGTCCTTATTTAATCAAGTATGATATTGGTAATATGATTCAAAATCGAATCTTTTTGTCATATTTTTGTTGGTAAGTTTATTGGAAGGTTGTTATAAAACATTTTTTTCGTAATGTTTATTTATATTTTCTTTTACTTCTAGTTTATATACCATCTGCAACAAGGAAGGGGCTGGCCAGTTTTCTGAAGAAGGTCACAGCTATTGTACCTACTCTACATGCTGTGGATGTTGATGTACCATTGAGTGGTTTGTTGAAAGATGAAGCACTGCTTGAAAAAGTGGTGTTGGGTAGAGAGTTTCACATTAGTTTGGGAAGAACTGTTCCTCTCCGCGTGCATCAGATTAATTCCGTGGTCTCCATGCTTCGACAGAGGCTTCAGTTTCAGAGGAGGTGAGGTGACTTTAGTGATATGCATGCTATCTCTGATTTTGTTTTGGGCAAAACAAAACCTGTTGTTGCTTTGTTAATTGTTGTCTATTAATGGACATAGGTATTTGATAGATTTTAACAAATGGGAGATCTTTGTCAATGATGATTCAACTCGCACATTCATGTCACTGGAAGTTGTAGAAGGAGGCTTAGCACAGGTATGAAAAATGCCATTTCTTTAGTACTTGTTGGTAACATGGTTTGCTGTTTTGGCTTGTGTTCACTTC
>JAJOOR010020257.1:0-26964 GCA_036250505.1 Solanum acaule | reverse complement strand
ATTGAAGACCCATGAAATTGAAGAAGAAATCAGTTGAAAACCCATCTTCTAGCTTGAGCTTCATCAAGGTCTTCAATGGAGTTTTTGAGAGAATCTACTTTTGAGAGGGAAGGGTCAATTTGAAGAATGGGGTCTAAAATACCCTAAAATAGGTAGAATAATCGTTTATAATAATTCCCCAAACTACCCCTCACTTAGTTGGACCTTTTAAACAAGTCAAACTTGAGTTTTATTTTCGCAGATTTCATCGAGGATCAAGTTCGCGACGCAGAGGTGTTCCCACAAGTTTCATAAATTAAATTCTGAGACAGTAGAGTCCGCGACATGTCCGCGACATGTCCGCGAAGCGGACCAAACTTTTGGCCCTTGGTGGAGCTATTCCACGACGCGGGCATTCTCTCTCCAAGCACAACTTCAAGCTGCCTTGGCAGATTGCTTGGCCAAGGTTGGGGTCCTCCTCGGGGACCCTTATGGTGGCCCCCGGGGCGTCATATCCAAACGTTTTGACCCTAAAAACATCTATTAAGACACTAGGGTAACCTCCACTGATTTTAGACTCCAAACAACACATAAAAACATGAACAACATACTAGAGCACACCAACACGTAAAAGACTAGTTTCCGAACGTCTTGGTCGTCCCTTGACGTTTGACTTCCAAACTCTTTAAAACTGACTAAAAAGGCTATTCTTCATTATTTTAACAAGTTATTAATGCATAAAACCCATGTGAGGCTCTACTTTATCCTACTTTATTTTGAGGGGTGTTACACAAGCATACACCCTAAGGTTTACTTATTAAGCCTTGCTTAATACTCATATCTCATGGAAGAATGTCCTTGACAATCAATCCATGCTCAATTGATTCTATCACTTCATACATTCAAGCTTTCATAAGGTAGGTTAGGTGTGTATAGGCCTTTCACCATAATCCAACCTATTAGACTTATATTCTCTTTTAGACTTTACTCTCAAAGCCTTTACATAAATAGTTAATCAAATTAGCTTCACCCTAACTATCATGATCATAACCATACTCTCAAGGTTTCTCTCTTAATCTCTTCTTTATACCTAGATTTCAAGGTATTTTGATTACATCATTCATTACTAGGTGATTTTAGTCTTAATTGATCATAAAGGTTCAAACTCAACATTACAAGCCAAGATCAATCATATTCTATTAGTCTAAGTTCAATTAATGATTATGTGTTCCTAAGCTTGAAAAATCCCTACTCATGACATTGATACAAGAAGGTCACTCATGAACCTTCAAATTGCCCTTTAATGGCATCAACCCACAAATCATGCAACTCATTAAGAAAACTAGGGTTAAACATTGAAACCACATAATTTCATCATAATATCACAATTAAATGCCAAATTATCCATAAACAAGTATTATCCAACACTTTGGAATCATACCCAACTACATCCATACATTGGAAATAACCCTAGCTTAGATTAGGGTTCTTCTTCACAAATTAGTGGAAATCTTAGGGGACTCTATGGGTGGAAGAACCCATAGATGAAAAGCTAAACATACCTTACTTCAAATCCCTACTAAGCTTGCTTCAATGGTGAGATTCGACCTAGCCTCCTTTTCTTCTTCTCCTTCTTCCTCTTCTTCTTCTTAAGTTTTCTAGAGAGAGAATTATTTGAGTGGAGAGGATTTTGGGGTTTTGAATTGGGTCTAATGTAAAGTGACTTAAACATGGGGGCTAATGACTTAAAATAGTCTAAATATGTGAATAAAATACATACAAAACGACCCCCACTTAAACCTAATCAAATAGGATTTTACCCAAATGTCTCTCAACTTGGCTGCCCCGTCCCAGGAACCACCGCCACTTGGACGGTCCTTGAAGGGCACCACTGTCCGTGGTGGTGCCCGTGGTCCCTTGACCAGTAGCTCCCCCAACTTTCCAAGACCCTAAAACACTAAGGCACCTTCACGGGCACTTTGACGGGCCGCGGTCAAGCCAACGGCTCGTGAAGTGCCTCATGAACTTGGGGCAGTGTCTTGGCCTCTTGTCATGGCCTCCCAAGTGTCTAAGGCATCTCCAAGGACCCCTTCATGGACTGTGGTCCACACCACCAGTCGTGATGGTGGTCGTGAACCCTTGGGCAGTAGCTGCCAAGGTTGGGCAGCCTTGGCCCTTTGGCTTAGGCTTGCCCTTTTGCCTTGGTAGTTTCCCTTCACATGCACAACCAAACTCTTAATGGTCATCTAGGCTACTAGGTCTAATACATCTTGATGTTCAACCACTAAACTCCTCATTCTAAACACATAAAGTCTCATCTACAACTCTATTTCCCATACATCAAGTCTTAGAACCCTAGCTTATGGCTCTAATTTGGTCTACTAGTTTCCGGGGTGTTACAGAAGCTCTACCTTCTCTCTTAAGTTATCAAACTAATCCCATCCAAGATATGAATACCTGTCAAGACACATTAAATCCACCTGCCCTACCTGATTCAACTCTCGGAAAGGAGTCAATAATGGTCACTGTCCAAGATCAGTCTGGAATAGACAAAACATCCTTCAGGAATATGTTACTTACGCCTTACCCCCAATCTAACACACATCTGCAAAACCAATCAATGAATCAACTAACGGATATGATGGTCGATGAAACAAAATCAAGTTCCTTCAAAGGAAGGAGTCGACTCGAGGATGGTATGTAAGATACAGAGAAAGACAAAGAAGATAACATCTACTTATCATTGGAGGAGATATTGAGAATCTACCAGCCATGGGCTTTCTCCAATATTGTCAAGGTATTTGGCAAAAGAATAAGCCACCAATATCTGAAAAAAGAAATTAACCATACTGTGGAAAGTCTCGAAAGAAATAATATTGATTGATCTACGGCATGACTACTTCATAGTCAAGTTCCTAAAGGAGGAAAATCTACAAAAACACATTACAAAATGGCCCATGGTTCGTAAATGGCTATTTTCTATCGGTGAAAAGATGGCACCCAAATTTTGTGGCCTCGAAATCAAAGGAAAATTTCTCAGCAATATGGGTTAGATTGCCAAAGTTGCCTACAGAGTTCTATGACCATTCTATACTAGCTAAAGTGGGAAAAAAGTTGGGTAAATTAGTCAAAACAGACGTGTGTACTTAAGCAACTCTTAGGGGACGATACGCAAGAATTTATGTAGAGGTGCCTATTAGAATACCAATTAAAAAGCATGTCTTTATTGGACACCATAGACAATCTATTGTCTATGAAGGTGTTGATGTCTTATGTGTTAGATGTGGTGTTCTTGGACACACCCTTCTAAATTGCTCCATCCCAACTAAGGTAACACCAACTACTAACACAAGCAAAGTCAACACAACTATCATTGGAGTCTGGAGAGAGTGTCTCAGTGCAGGTAGCCGAAGTAGCCGATGAAGACGAAGAACAGCCATGGCAAACAGTAACCTTCGCGAAAAGGAAGAAACAGAGCAAGCGTCAAACACTAGAAAATCAAGAGATCAAAACAGGTATTAGCGTCAATATGTTCCATGCCACCACAGTTAAGTTCCTTAACTCACAAACTTTTAAATACAAAAAGATTTCTAAGAAAAATCTAGGCTCACACCATCAGGGTGAACAATCCAATACAAAACATCAAAAGCCGATCTCAAAGGATCGTCAACTAGAACGTACTCCTCAGAAATTCAGATCTCAGATTAATGACGTCATCAATGACGTAATAAAGAACCAAAAAATAAATGAAAAACCACAAATGGAAAATTCAAAGGCGACAACAACAGTAGCTGCTAAGATATTAACCCCTATATTGCCTCCTACATACTTGCCCCCTAAAGCTAATTATGAATCTTCTCCTATAAGTATTTCAAAAAATAGCTTGGAAAAGACTATTCTACCCACATATGATAAGGCATTTCTAGCCATTCCCACATCCAACCAACCTGACAGTCATTCTACAACTATAAGCATAAATAACAATACCTTGCCCCAAAGTGACACATCTACATTGGATAATATAATTTTAAACAATATAGAGAACTCCTTCAAATAGGAAAAGGCCTTAATGGTAAACACATCCCAGAACAAAATATACAATGCCTCATAGGTGATCTTTTTAAATCAAATAAGATAATAAATGACTCAAAACTCCAAAAAGAAATTATTCCTAGTACAAATACTACAAAGAATAGAAAAAATTCCTTGAATACCTCATGTATTCCCATCAAGTCTATATCGATCGACTTACACTATATTACCATTGAGTCTACCCCAATTGACATAGACTTAATTGACAATGTAAGTTATTTAAAGAATCCTGATGAATCCTCAAACTCAAAACAATCTGAGCTTACTCTAAACCCCTCTGAATTGTCCTCATCCACACATCTCATTCCATCGTCTCTCAATATGGGAGATACCAAGACCCAACTAGATAAACCAGATAATGAATGGGGACCCCCTCCCACCCTTGTTTTTTTCCCTCGAGTACTGGAGAACATGATCGAACAATGTAACCCATAGACACAGACCCAGACCCAGGAGATAAACCCATTATTATCAAAGATGATGCACACTCAATAATTAGAAGAAGTGCTAGAGTTAATGATAGAAATAATAACAGAAAAAGCAATCTTAAAAGGAATAAAGGTGAAAATATTCGAGGGGAAATTCGGAAAAAGAGTCATTCTTATTTGTCCAATGAATCTGTTAAAAAGCTCAAAGATTATAAGACATCCGTGGAACTCAATGACAAGAAACCATGTACTAATGACGAACCCAACCTCAAGGGAGATGGAGAGCTCAACACTTTTGGAGATAAACTTACCATGGATAGCACCACCAAACCTAAACATTTAAATGAATCAAATAATATGGAATTGTAGGGGTAGTAATAATGATGATTTTAGGAGGTATTTTAGAACCCTATTGGACAGGCATAAACCTCCATTAGTCGCTCTCGTAGAAACCAAAATGCAAGATCATCAGTCTCTTGTTGATGATTTCCCTTTTACAAGAATTATTCAAGTCCCAGCAATGTGGAAATCAGGTGATTTAGTTGTCCTTTGGGACAACAATCTGCTGGAGCTAGATAACATTGCAACTACTAGCCAGGAAATCCACACTATGGTTAAAATTCGTTCGACAAGTGAATCATGGTTATTCATCTGTATTTATGCTAGTAATCACAGGAACATTCGCAAAATTCTCTGGCAAAATCTCAAAACTATTAAAGATAACTATACCGGTAAATGGCTTATTGGAGGGGACTTTAATGAAATTATGAGCAACTCTGACAAATCTGTGGGGAAATCTATTAGTACACCCCGTATGAATTATTTATGGGATGTAGTTAACTATTGTGAGTTGATCGATATGGGTTTTAAGGGAAACCGATACACATGGTTAAATAAACGTTTTAAAAATAGGTCAAAACTTATATTTGAACGTCTTGAACGCTTCTTTGCAAATAATGAATGGCTCCTTAAATTTCCCAATGCTCAAGTACATCATCTGCCCCGTACTCATTCTGGCCACTGTCCTTTATTAATATCCCTATTCCAAGACTATCTAAATAACAATCACAAAATATTTAGATCTGAATCAATGTGGGTCTCTCACCCTGACTTAGTCAACATCATCAATGACAGTTGGGTAAACAAACTAAGCATCACTGATGCAATACCTGAATTTATTAAAAATGTTACAAGGTGGAATCTCAATGTTGTTGGAAACATTTTTTATAAAAAGAGGAGAGTTAGCAGGCGCATACATGGCATTCAAAATTCTCCAAACTACACAACAAGCTCCTTCCTTTCAAAACTTGAAAATGAGCTCATTAATGAATATAATAATATCATAAAACTGGAAGAAGATTTTTGGAAGCTTAAATCCAGAGTAAACTGGCTAAACGAGGAAGACTTCAACACGAAAAAATTTCACACTACCACACTTAATAGAAGGCGAAGAAACAGAATTATTGCCTTACAAAACGAATCTGGAGAATGGCTCTACGATCACAATAACATCAAAGAGCTTATTTTCTCCCATATTTCCAATCTATTTAGGACTACTAATACAAGGTCCCTTAAAACTTCACCTGAAGTAGATCTAAATACACTAGAAACTGAGGATATTTCCCAACTAGGAGAAATTCCCACTGAGGGGAAATTGGTAGTGCTATAAAGTCTTTTCAACCTTTTAAGGCACCAGGGCTTGACGGATTACACCCATTCTTCTACCAAAAATATTGGAATATAGTTGGAGAGTCTGTCATCACCCTATGCAAAAATGCTTTCAAAAATGAATGCATTCCTAGGGAAATTAATATGACTCATATATGTCTAATACCAAAAAATAAAAATGCATGTACCCTAAAGGATTACCAGCCAATTAGTCTTTGGAATACTACTTACAAGACCATAACTAAAATAGTTGCAAACCACTTGAAACCATTAATGAACAAAGTTATCAGGCCGTACCAAACAAGCTTCCTAGAAAATAGACACGCGACCGACAACGCCATTATCATCCAGGAAATCGTGTCACATTTCAGGAAAATGAATGGAAAACATGCAAACATGATTTTAAAAGTAGATCTTGAAAAAGCTTTTGACAAAATTGAATGGTCCTTTATATGAAGTACCCTCTATTACTTCAACTTTCCCACCAACATAGTAAATCTAAAAATGTCTTGCATCACAACTAGTAGTGTGGCAATACTTGTAAATGGAAATCGTACTGATTATTTTGAACCAACTCGGGGAATAAGACAAGGAGATCCTCTCTCACCATATATTTTCATACTATGTATGGAAATCCTTTCTAGGAGAATTGAGTCAGAGGTGCACTAAAAACGATGGTAACCCATCAAAATCTGCAACAAAGGACCTAATATATCACACCTTTTCTTTACTGATGATTTGACCTTAATGACTAGGGCAGAAGACAAGAATTACCGTACTATCAAGAAAATTTTGGAGGAATTTAGTGCAGCCTCTGGACAAACAATAAACCATTCTAAGTCTAAAATATTTTTCTCTAAGAATTGCCCCAAGGAGACACAAACTCACATATCCAGTGTTATGCAAATTAAAAGTGGGTGTAACTTTGGAAAGTATCTAGGTTTTCCAATTTTTCATAAGAAACCCACTAAGAGAGACTATCAGTTTGTAATAGACAATCTGCAGTCTAAATTAGCTGGTTGGAAGACTAAGTTTTTAAATATCGTGGGATGAACGACTCTTGCAAAGGCATGTTTGAACAATATCCCCACACATGTGATGCAATATATAAATTTACCTTGTAGTGTCACTAAAAAAAATTGATCAAATACAAAGAAATTTTATTTGGGGAACAACTGATAATAAAAAAAAAATGCATCTTATCAAATGGGATATGCTTACTCAGGATAAGGCACAGGGGGTATTGATACACAAAATACAAAACCAAAAACCTTGCTCTTCTAACAAAATTATCCTGGCGCTTATTCAATAAACCTCAATCACTTTGAGCATCCATCCTTATAAATAAATACACTAAATCTGGTGTCTTCCCAAGCCATGAACGTAACGCAACCATTAGAAGCAGGACTTGGAAAAATATTTTTTTAGGATGGGATATTTGTAAACGTGGAATGGAATGGGTTCTAGGAAATGGATCTTCAACATCTTTTTGGATAGATAGATGGCTCCCAAACCATAGAACGATTAGAGATATGATTCATGGTCCACTATCCATGAAGGAATCTATCATGACGGTGGACGATATAGTCACCAGTAATGGTATTTGGGATTTAGGAAAACTAT
This sequence comes from Solanum acaule, assembly GCA_036250505.1. Classification (NCBI taxonomy): domain Eukaryota; kingdom Viridiplantae; phylum Streptophyta; class Magnoliopsida; order Solanales; family Solanaceae; genus Solanum; species Solanum acaule. The sequence continues at coordinate 19,174 of JAJOOR010020257.1, read as the reverse complement.
CTTTTAAACTACCTGAAAAGATCATAAATCTCATAAACTGTACTTATATATCCTAAATTTAGATAAACCTGATAAACCAAGTTGGTTTTATGATTAAAAAAAAGGTATCCTGACTACCAACTCAGTTTATCATCTACTTAAAAACGATAAAATCGTTCTCTCAAGCCAAACCCAAAATTTTAATTGGATCTAGAAGCTACGTTGTCCAAATAAAATTAATTTTTTTCAGTGGCTATGCAAACATGAAAGACTCCCTACTTGTAATTACTTGAGCTCAATAGGAATAGACATAAATAAAAATTGTTATTACTGTAATATACTAGAAACCACAAAACATATTTTTCTAGAATGTCCCAATGTAAGAAAGCTTTCGGAAAATAAGGGAATCATTTACACCATTAACAAGTTCATCAACAACCCTGATAAGAATTGGTTGGACTTTCTAAAGGACCTTAGCATCACGATCAAAAAACAATTACAATGGTGTGATGCTTTTCCTTTTTACATGTGGAATATTTAGCTGAGCAGAAATGAAAACTATCATAATAACACAAAAAATAACATTCAAATGAATACTCCTTTTAACCATTATATGGAGTTCATGCATTTAACTGGGAAAAATCAGAAAGTGAACAAAACCAAAATTGTACACGTACAATGGAAGCCTCCATCCAATGGATACAAGTTGAATACTGATGGATCATCTTATGGAAACCCAGGAAAGGGAGGAATTGGAGGAGTAATCAGAGACAAAGACGGCAACTGAATTTTTGGATATATGGGTAACATATATGACACAGCGGCCACCAAAGCTGAAATCATGGCGCTGCTAAAAGGCCTTAATATTGCTCTCTCAAATGGATTAACACCATCGGAAATCAATATGGACTCTACAGAGGTCATTAATTTGATTGCAACTAATCACCCATCTTATATCAATATTTTTGAATGATTGCAGGGCATTGCTTCACAAACTAGGGAACCCCCTCATCCAACATAGCTTTCGGGAAGAAAATCAAGTAGCAGACGCATTAGCTAAAGAGGGATCAAAGATGCAACAAGAAAATTGTTTGTGCAATGGACAGTTCCACCTTTGTTTGTACTTACTAAGGTGGAAGTAGATAAAGTAGGAAGTCCTTTTGTTCAGTTGAAAAGGACTCTAATAGATCCTAAAAATTGTAATAACGATGAAGCCTACCCTGAAAATAGCTCTAGCAGACTAGCTGCCATTCCATTCCCTTGTAATAATGCATATTAGTTTCTATTAATATAATATCTCCATTTTACCAACAAAAAAAAAAACTTCAATTAAAATCATTTTAACTTCTTAAACACGTGAAGTCAATCAAAACTTTTGATTTTATCATATGAGAGTGATGATTAACTATTGTTAGAAAGGCAAGTTAATAATTAAATCAACAATGAAGATAAGACAATCTATGTGAATTGGACATTATTCTTTTTTATAAATGGAATACCATATTATATATCAACTATTAAATAATTACATATCACTGCATTATGACGAGATGATGCACCATTATTATGTTATTGCTCCAAGACATAGATATTTTCATAACACCCAAAAAAAAATATACGCTAAAATTCGAATAATTCTTCGTAGGTGTATAGGTTCATAATGAGTGATTTTTAATTGTCCATGGGTACTAAGGTTCAATCATAAGTGTGTAAAGTGTATTGAATATAAATTAAGGTCATAAGAAACTCCTAGCATATCAAGAGTTCTATGCCTAATACCGACTAAATGACTAGTTTTGAAATTTTCTTTTCAATGTCTTTGACCGTTTGTCAATTCAAATTATGTACTAAAAGGTATGCCCATTTTATCGGCACTACACAGTCGTGTGAACCGCCGCACGAAGAAGACTTCTGTCATGCGACCTCACGGTAAGGTCAGTCCTACTTCCCCGCCTACGCGAATAGTTGTGTAACCATGCATGTTTGCTCCGAAATTCCTTTAGTTTTATATATCATCTTTTCATATTTTGAGGAGGGATTTTTCGTCTTTCTTTATCCCATAAGCCTAATCCATGACTATTAACTTCCTCCAAAAGTCAAATTCAGTGAGATTTCATAAGTTATGACAAACTCTTCCACTCTTTTTTCCTAACACTTCAAACAACAAGATCTACAAGAATTTTAGATATCTCAATCATGAATTTTCCTCAAACATCAAAATTAAGATATGTAGGACTTTAATGAGGAATTATTTTCATCCTCATGTCCAAAACTCGTCAATTTTCATGAATTTAATTTTATAGTTGGGGTTTATAAACCCACTTTCAAATTCACCCTTGTTATGTCCAATTGCATGATTTCTTGAACTATTTACTCATGATTATCGATTATTGACTATTGTGTAATTCATCTTTATGCTTTACAAGGTTTTCAATTGTCATCCTTATTAGTTCTTGACATGATTTTATTTATGATTCTTGAAGCTTATATTTCAAAACATGATTGTAGAGACTTTATGTAATTATGAAAGCTATTTTGAGAATCTACAAGTTATGGATGTTCTAGAAAATTTTCTCATGGTTTGGAAGATATGTTTTAGAAAGAAATTCCAGGATATGATTTTAATTTAAAAAGAAAGATTTGAGTTTAGTCTCACATATTTGGATATAGTCTCACAGCTAGATATGTTTTAGAAAGAGATTTTGAGCAAGAGTTATGTAAGCATCTAGATAAGCTTAACATATTTATGAGCTATACAGATAGTATGTTTGAGGAGTAGTATGTAATACTAAGTGAAGATGAGTTCTAGAACTACATGACACCATAGGATTATGTTTCACCTTTTTATCGCTCAACTCCTTTAGCCCTTTAAGGTTTAATAAGTGGATTCATATTAGACAAAACAAGTCATATGCCCTGACATGATATAAGGCAACCTCCCAATTGGGGCATTCATTGGTGCATCATGAGATCACATGGTATAAGTCGATTAAGGAAAACTCCCACTAAAAGACTTAAATCCAATTTTAAGTATATTTTTTCTTAATATAATCATTATAATATTTCAGATAGAATGCATCCTTTCTGATATGATTTTGCAAATTATGATCTCAAACATGTATTTTTCTTTTTGAAATATTATTTCATATGTCACAGTTTTGAGTCTCATTCCTTCAATTATCAGTTATATATTACTCATGCTCAGATTTGTAGTTCTTTCACTTGTTGTATAAGTGTTGTTCTCAGTTCTTACCTTACATACCAATATATTTCATGTATTGATGCTACTTTGAACTACATCGTTAAATGATGTACATTTCAATACTTTGATTCAGAATTACAGGAAGACATTCCACTTAGTTCATCTACTTTTAGCTTGTGGTGAGTCCTCCTCACATTCAAAGAACTTCAATTACGATTCAAAAGATTTTATTCAGTTAAGTTGTGTTAGGTTTCAGGAAGCCCGGGGTCTTATCCTGGTAAACTTATCCAACTAAATTGTTTTAGAGGCTCATTTGGCATAGCCATGGGTCATACACCTAAGTAGTTTCAGTTATATTTCAAACTTTTGCTCAAATGTTTTAGTATTCTTTGTTTATAAAAGATGCTTCAATATTCAATAGCTTGGCTATTACTATATATCTTAGCTTCTGCATCGGTTAGTAGTCAATTTTATAATATGCCAGACCAAGGATGTAACAAACCAAATCCTCACTATATTAATAAGAGCACTGAAACAGTATTACAACTTTAAGATTCTAGTTGCAATAATCAAACTACCGAATTACAATGGAAATATTGAAAGAACAAGTAACTAAGGATAGAGATAAGAATGGGGATGAGAAACTTAGACTCTAGAATTGGGGATGAGAAGCACAGAAACTGCCTTTGCACATAATTCATACGATGCCCTCTGATAGTGATGCCCTAATCTATTTAACTACAATCAACGTACCCTCAGTCTGGATCCCAGATTATCCTTTGTAAAGGCCTGGCCTTATTACTTTTGTTGGGCCTACTTGATTCAATATCTATTTGTACAATATCTTTGTTGGTATCTTTATTGGGCTGGGGCAGATTCATAACAATACTCTCGTCCTCAATAAGAACCTTGTCCTCGAGGTTCAAGCCAAAAGATCTCGCCAACGAAAGCATGGGTAATCTAGGTGCAGTTACATTGACTTTAAGTTAGACGAAGTGCATTTGACAGCAAGCACCTACAAGTCCCTTTGAGAAAAATCAAGAGCTTCATACCAAGCTTTGTATATTGTATCAACATAGTTTACTGCCTGTTGGACATGATTGTGACAAGAAAAATCTTGTAGTTTCTCTAAATGTCCCCTAGGCCACAATATCCTTAGAATGGACATCATAATATAGGTTGCTTTGCTAACAACCCTGATATGATCCAGTTCAACAACAACTTCAAAATTTGCAAGATGCTCACTCACACTCCAGCTTAACATAGTAAGAACACAAAATAGAGGAAAACTAAGTTGTAGTCCATCTCCGACATCATTGTAGACCACCACCAAGTGTTTGAACATAATTAAATCAATACACCTTCCATCTTGCAGCCCAGAATTTCCCCTCCATGACACATTGTTAGGCCTAGGCATTTGTACATTATCCTTAAGCCGTTGTACAGAAACCCATTTGTTTAAATGGACAATTCTAGTTGAACTTCCCACAAAGTAAGCCAATGAGAGTAAAGATATGTAGTGAAGATGCTTCAAGTTATCCTTGAAATGTGCAGACATAAGGTTAGATACAGTGTGTTCCATGTCATCCAATAGCTTGCGGAATTTGTCCTGATCAATCACCATGTAGCAGATCTCAATTTTGCAGTCAAGATTAATGTTGACATCGTGTCGCCAAACTGATGTTCGCTAGAAGTTGGCCACCAAAACGTCAAGGTTTACAATATAATATGCATCGATGATTAGTTTATATTTGATTGATGGACAGGGGATTGCAATGTAGTTATAGATAACACATGACCCATTAGACAAGTAGCAATGCACACACCATGGTTGTCTGGGATCCCACACTCTACTCATTGAGTGTGAATCTTCATTTAAGAAAAAATTGCCAATACAGCCCAACAATAATACTTCCTTTGTGTTATCTGTAAAATCTGTTAGAGCCATGAACTCAAAACATATTCTTGGATCCCATACACAAAGATCCATTGCAATCATAGGAATGATTACAATAAAGAGATTAGCAGCAGGAACCAATAGAAATTGACTCAAAATATGTTGACCATTGAACTACCAGGTGGATTTTCCATTTTCAGTGTTAGGAAGTATTTTTAACGGAATGCATTAAACTTATCAAGCTATTGAGAAATGGATCCTCATTACCCACAGGTTCCATGAAAAAGTCAGCAAGATACCAGTCCTCGAAGCTCTCCAAATTAGTTTTCCATATAGGAGAGCCACTAGCAAGAGAGTTAACATTTACAAACCTCGTTGACACATCACGTTCGAGATGTTCATTCAACCTAACAACTTCTGGAGCGTCAAAAGTAATTAGGAGTGAAACTTGAGATGCAATTGACCTTATCTCCCCGAATTTAATGTTGGGCAAACTTTCATCTAGCACCTGGATGGTTACTTCAGGTTGTAAATTGACATTTCGGCAGATGCTTGTGTTGGATGCTGTAGTAACTACAAATACAAAGTGCTCTTCATCATGGACACTAGCATTAGGATCATGTAAGTTGGGGTTCACTATTGTATAAGGCATTTCAACGCACACTGTATCATTGGTCACAACAGAAGGTTTTTATACCAAAGCAATTGTTGATTTAGATCTCTCATTTCGAGGAGTTATTATGTCATCAACAGTCCAAATACTAGTAATACCTCGATTAGTGAATTCGCAGGAATCTGCAGCGTGATACTGCTCAGGCAATTTATCAAACACATGGTCTTCTTTCAAGGTTTGAGTTTCATAGGTAGATTTAAATGCAAATGATGTCTAAAAATTGCTAGGAACAGTTGTCTGCACCACTGGATATACTTTCGTATGGTGGCTAAAACGTTGAATAAATTTCTCCTTGAAATACATCCAATCGAAAAATTGCTTATTGCGAAACAACCAATCGAACCATGTAAGAGCTTCACCCCAAGGTAAAAGGAAGGAAGAGGTACCCAATACTCCTCGGCGAAGCTAAGGAAGGCGAAGTACCGCTCCGCTCGATAAAGCCAGCCCTCTGGATTGCTGGTGCCATTGAATTGATCCAATTTCACTTCAATTAGAGTACGTCAATGAAAGCACCAATGTAACAAACTGAATCCTCACTATATTAATAAGAGAACTGAAACAGTATTACAACATTAAGATTCTAGTTGCAATAATCAAACTACCAAATTACAATGGATATATTGAAATAACAAGTAACTAAGGATAGAGATAAGAATGGGGATGAGAAATTTAGACTCTAGAATTGGGGATGAGAAACACAAAAACTGCCTTTGCACATAATTCATACGATTCCTTCTGATAGTGATGCCCTAATCTATTTAACTACAATCAACGTACCCTCAGTCTAGATCCCAGATTATCCTTTGTGAAGACATGGCCTTATTGCTTTTGTTGTGCCCAGAGGCGGAGCTAGAATTTTCAATTAAAGGGTTCAAAATCTGACAAAATAGACACATGAAGTAGCCGAAGGGGATTCGACATCTACTATATATACCTAAAAAATTATTTAACCATGTATATTATATAAAATTTTCCACCAAAAGGAATTTGGATGAACACCCTAATAGTAAGGTGGCTCCGCCACTGGTTGTGCCTACTTGGTCCAATATCTATTTGTGCAATATCTTTGTTGGTATCTTTATTGGGCTGGGGCTAATTCATAACAAAGGATTCGCTTGGGCTAACAATAATTTCAAATATCGATCACGTTTAGGATGTAGACTCGGAACGTGGCACAAATACACCTCACTCCATATATTATAATCCTTAAGTACGATAGGAGAAAACACAATATTTTTAAAGTATAAAATAAATTTTATAATACATATTTATATAAGTGAAGATACTCAAATTTGAATTTAGAAGAAAATTCATGACATATAAGTTTTATAAAAGAGTAAAAATGATTCGCTTATGATGATAGGATAAAAAATCATATATTTAATCATTATTTTCCAACATAATAGTATTTTAAATTATCTTTTGAACAGTGATTATATTATTTTGTACTTAATATTATATTTTGTTGTATAGAATTATAAAACGGTGTAGTAATGAAAAGAATTGAAGGAAAAATGAGTCGAAACATGAGAAATAAAAAAGAGAGGGGAGCCAACGTAATGATTTGTCCCGTTATTATGAGTATTTAGGACCATAGTATCCTTGTATAGGTTTGCATGGGTTAAGAGTTGGTAAAATATTGAGTTTTAGAAATCTGATAAGTGATTATGTTCCTAGATGTTTTGATGATCTCCTCACAAGTGTAGGGACCTGGTCCTCTACAAAGTATGAATACTCGTCCAATGGTCAAAGTGTTGGACAGTTGAAAAGGTTGTCTGTGTCAGGAAGTTGGTGAAAGTTGCAGAGTACTTCACCAATCAGAAGCGATGAGGTTGCTTATACGTTTGGTAATTACTCTTCATGGTATATATCAAACATCAAACAACATTATTCATTATTCATTCAAAAGAGATACTTTCAAGCTTCAAAACAGCAAGGGACCTGATAGAACTGCTTCAATTGCTTTCTGTACTAGTTGTAGTTTTGATTGCTTGTAATAGTTCTTATATTGTAGGATTCGTTTCACTTGTGAAAGAAACGTCTCAAACTTGTTTGAATCTTCGTAAGAACTAGGTTAAAGGTAACTTAGGTTCTTACTCTAAAAGTCTATATTAATCGGTTAGGATTAGTATAGTGAGCAGTGTTGTATCTGCTCTGGCTCAGCTAAGTGATATGAGGTATTGCTTAGTGTGGAGATTAGCAGGCTAATCTCATTTGGTAAACTGGCTTTTACTTTTGCTTGGAGAAGATTAGTGAAAGCAGTTTGAAAAGTCCTGTTGAGAATAGGTAGTGGTTTTACTCCCTTGAGCAAGGAGGTTTCCACTTAAAGTTGTTTGTGCAATCTTTACTTTCAACATTTATTTTCTATCGGTTACTGTAATTGTGTTGAGGACCTGGTCCCATCAAAATAAGTGGACGCATACATTCCAACAAGTGGTATCAGAGCTTGACTTTTCATTCTGGTTAACACCTAGAAAAGAAAAGATCCAGAAGGAATGGCTGCCCCACCCAATATGGAGGAAGGTCAGTCCTCTACCAGGCTACCTTGTTTTAATGGTCAATACTATGGATGGTGGAAAAATCGAATGCACGACTACATCAACACTGAGGATACTAAGTTGTGGGACATTATTCTCGATGGACCATATATTCCTACAAAGGAGGTGAAGGATGGAGAGCTCACCACTATTGCTGTCAAAACCAGAAAAGAGTACAATGAAGCAGATAGGAAGAAGATAGAAAAGAACTACAAAGCTAAGAAGATTCTAGTGTGTAGAATTGGAGCAGACGAATACAATAGAATTTATGCCTGTGAAACTGCCAAGGAGATATGGGACTGTCTTCAAACAACTCATGAAGGAACCCAGTGAGTGAAAGAGTCTAAGGTTGATATGCTCACCACTCAGTACGAAAATTTCATTATGAAGGAAGGGGAAACAATCTTTGAGATGAACTCAAGATTCACCTTTATCACCAACGAGCTGAGAGGCCTGGGTAAGCCTATTCCTGTTAGCAAACAAATTCGCAAGATCCTCAAAGTGCTTCCTAAATCTTGGGAAAGCAAGGTGGATGCCATTAGAGAAGCCAAAGATCTAATGACTCTTATCATGGATTAACTGATTGGGAATCTTCAGACCTACGAGATGAAAAAGAAACAGGGGACGACTGTGAAGGAAGGAAAGAAGGAGAAGTCCATTGCTTTGAAAACAACTCAAAGTGAGGTGACTAAAGAGGAGGATGAGATGGCATATGTCACTAGAAGATTTCAGAAGATCTTAAAGAAGCATGGAGGCTTCCAAAAGAAAACCCCTGCTAGCAGAACTGCCACAGCAAATGATCTTTGCCATAGATGTGGCAAGCCTAGTCACTTCATGAGGGACTGCCCTAGTCAAAAGCAGGAAACTCATGACACCAGACCTCGCAAGAGGGACCTGGTCCCTGACCATGCTCGAAGGAAGGCACATGCTGATCAGTTGGTGAGAAAAGCCTTTGTTGTTTGGGGAAATGATTCAAGTGAATCAGAAGAAGATGCAGAAAGTCATAAGGATGTTTCAATGATGGCTATTGAAGATGATGAAAGCATTTTCAACTCTATTTGAAGAAGAAGAAGATGCAGAAAGTCACTTGGAACATGTTTCTGCGAACAAAATATGAGACAGTTGGACAACTGATCACCTTTGCCAAAGCCATCCAATTGAAGATTAATTGCAGGATAGCCAGTATTAGATCTGATCATGGTACGGAGTTTGAAAATTCTCTACTCGAAGGGTTCTGTGCAGAAAATAGAATCAATCACAACTTCTCAGCACCAAGAACTCCTTAGCAAAATGGAGTGGTTTAAAGAAAGAATAGAACTCTGGTGGAGATTGATACAACTATGTTGATCGATTCAGGACTTGCAATGAATTTTTTAGCTGAAGCAATTAATACAACATGCTATGTGACAAACAGGTGTCTCATCAGATCTATCATCAAGAAAACACCTTATGAGCTATTAAATAATAAAAAACCTTCAATTGTACATCTTAGACCTTTTGGGTGCAAATGCTTTGTGTTGAATAATGGAAAGAATGATCTACGCAAGTTTGATGCCAAAAGTGATGAAGGTGCAATTGTTGGATACTCATCTACAAGCAAGGCGTACAGGGTGTTTAACAAATGAACTCTTTGTATTGAAGAAAGCATGCACATCAAGTTTGATGAATTAGGTACAAGAAATGAGAACAATGAGGACTATGAGTTTGAGGAGCTGAAGAACAAGCAGCAGGATGATCAGGGTACAAAAGAGAATGATACAGAACACTCAGGACGACCTGGTCCCTCTGGTTCATCACAGGAAATAGTGTCTCAAAATCTTGAAGAAGATGAAGGTGATTCTGATGCGGACAAAGAAGAAGAGATTACCAGAAAGTCTGGATGGAAACATCAATCTTCACATCCACTAGACAATCTCATCTCTCCACTTGACTCAGGAATTCAAACTAGATCTAAATCAAGAAATCTAGTTGCACATTCAACATTCATATCATCCAGTGAGCCCAAGAACGTCAAGGAAGCTTTGAAGGATGTAGACTAGGTAACCTCAATACAGGAGGAGCTTCATCAGTTTGAGAGAAGCAAGGTGTGGCACCTGGTCCCCAGACCACTTAACAAAACCATTATTGAGACCAGATGGGTCTTCAGAAACAAACTTGATGAGCATGGGATCATTACTAGAAATAAGTCAAGACTGGTGGTACAGGATTACAACCAAGAAGAAGGAATTGATTATGAGGAGACCTTTGCTCCTATAGCCAGAATGGAAGCCATCATAATCTTGATAGCATTTGCCGCTCACATGGAATTCAAATTGTTTCAAATGGATGTCAAGATTGATTTCTTGAACGGGAACCTGAAGGAAGAAGTATATGTTAAGCAGCCTCCAGGCTTTGAAGATATAGACCTGCCCAATCATGTGTTGAAATTGGAGAAGGCTTTGTATGGGTTAAAACAAGCTTTTTGAGCTTGGTATGAACGCCTGTCAAAGTTCCTTCTCACCAATAGGTTCAAGAGAGGTAAAATTGATAATACCTTGTTCTTAAAATCCAGAGGTAAGGAATTGTTAATTCTGCAGGTATATGTGGATGATATCATATTTGGAGCCACTTCAGACTCACTTTGCAAAGAGTTTGCTGATTTGATGAGTAGTGAGTTCGAAATGAGCATGATGGGGGAACTTATGTTCTTTCTAGGCTTGCAGATCAAACAGTCCTCTCAAGGCACATAAATTTACCAAGAGAAGTACATCAAAGAGGTGCTCAAGAAATTCAATATGTTCGAAGCAAAGGTGTTAGATACTCTCATGAGCACAAATGTAAAACTTGATATAGATGAAGATGGTGTGGAGGTAAATCAAACCATGTACAGGGGAATCATAGGATCACTTCTATACCTCACTGCAAGCAGGCCAGACATAGTGTTCAACGTAGGGATGTGTGCAAGGTTTCAAGCAGTACCAAAAGAGTCGCACCTGAAGGCAACTAAACGCATCCTGAGATATTTGAAGGAAACTCAGGACCTAGTCCTCTTCTACCCTACTGGGGACTCTTTTGATCTTATAGGTTATGCTGATGTTGATTATGCAGGTTTTCTGGTTGATCGAAAAAGCACATCTGGCATGGCACACTTCTTGGGATCAGCTTTCATTTCATGGGGAACAAGGAAGCAGAATTCCGTGGCTTTGTCTACTGCAGAGGCAAAGTATGTAGTTGTTGCATCTTGTTGTGCCCAACTATTGTGGATCAAGCAGCAGTTAAAAGACTTTGGTGTATTCACAGACACCATTCCTCTCATTTGTGATAACACTAGTGCCATGAATATGGCCAAGAATCCTATCCAGCATAAGAGAACAAAGCATATAGATGTGAGGCATCATTTTTTGAGAGACAATGTTAAAAGGCAGAATATGGTGATGAGATTCTGTAAAACTGAAGATCAGCTGGCCGAAATCTTTACAAAGCCATTAAGTAAAGAATTTTTCATCAAAAACAGGTTGAGGCTAGGGATGCACAAAATTACCTGACCCCTTGACAAAATTCACACAAAAATCTTTTATTTTGATTATGTTATGGAGGGCAGGTATCTATACCTTTTTTAATGCTTGTCACTTAAGAATTCACTTCTGGTACCTTAATGCAAGTATACACTCATGGTGTGTCTAGCTGAAAGGAAGGTTTAATCACACAGGCAGAGTTACAAACTGAAAAGAGGACTTGGTCCTCATGAGGTTAGTATCACTTATACTACACTGTCTAAAATGTCAATATCACTGCCACGTGTGACTCGCCCATTCATCGCGTCAGTTTCAGGTGTCTTTCATTTTAAATCCAACCGTCGCCACTGTTGGGGACCCGATACCCTTTTAGTTTTCGTTTTAAAAACCTTTTCTAAGTGAATCAAATCCATCGTTCTTCAACTTTTTCCTTGAAGATTCACTTGCCCTTTCTGAAAATTTGTCTTTAGTTCTTTCAACAATGTCTAACCCTGATTTCTCTTCAAAGACTCCACTCTCCCAAGAAGTTGAAAACCCTAGTTCATTCGACTTCTCCTTTCCTACTCCTGAGGAATCTCCCTCATCTCCAGTATGTGGAGATGGTGAAATGGTTGAGTCTTTCACTCCTCAGACGAAAGTCACAGCCTTACATGTTCCTCTTTCTAATAAGGTCTGAGTTTGTACCCCCACCCTAGTGTTAACTGATGAAAAATCTCAGAAATCAGAGGCTCAATCTGTGACTAAACCTAGTGATGAACGTTTCTCTGAAGAAATAGAAGTCGGGTCAATGGTTGTGTCGTCTACCATATCTGAAAGGTTGTTTGAAGGAGATCTGCCAGAGGGAAAGGGTCCTGACTCCTGTATACTAACAGCAGAGGCAGAACTAGTGGTTGTTCAAAGTTTAGCCTCACTAAGAGGAGATTCTCAACCCACATTGTTGGACCAAGAACTTAGGTCACCGGATCAAGTCCCACACAGAAGACAATCTATGTTTGACCAAACTCCAACTTCCTTGGGTTTTGAAAATTATAGGGAGGATGAAGAAGAAGAGCCTCAACTAAGATGGAGAAGCAAAGGTGTGAGAGGAACAAATCCTTCACAAATCAGGGGTGACGAGTTGGAAATGCCAAAATATTGTCTAAAGATGTCTCTCTTGCTACACGCGCTGATGATGGAGATGAGAGAAAAATAAAGGGAAAGGGAAAACTTATCAAGGCTCACCAAAAGAAGAGGTATGGAACGAGAAGCATCACTCAAAAGGTTCTAGGAAGTGCTATGGAGGCAAATGTTACTCAAACTGAGAGAATAAGGAAACGGAGACAAGAGGGATCACTGACTTTAGAACCTACATCTACTCATGTGCCTATTGATGACAGTGAGACCCAATATGAGGATATTGTTAGGGTTGTGGCAAAACAAAAGAGAGAAGCTGAGGAGGAAAGGGTGAAATCAAAAGGAATGTAGAAAAAGGCAAGAAAATCTCCTGCAAAGAAAGTGAAAATGGTGAAACAAAAATTTTCTGAAAAGAAGGAAAGAGTGGAAAAGACAGTGGATAAACAACCCGTAAAAGGACCTGGTCCTAGGCTTCAAAATCAAAGCAAAAAGGATGAGATGACGAGGGAGGAGAGAATAGCAAAAATGGAACACCAAAAGGTGTTAAATGGCAGAGTCTTTGACACTGACATTGTAACAAAGTTTGGCATGGCAACCTTGTTTGATGTTGTCACCATTCAAGAATGGAGTCATATGTTTGAACCTACTGCTCTGTACCTACATAAACCTGAGGTACGTGAATTTTTCTATAAAATGGAACTACTAGAAGATGGGGGAATCACAACCACTGTCAAAAACATTGAAATTTGCTTGGACGAAGAAACTCTTGGGATCATTTTGGGGGTGCCTATAAAAGGAGTTAGAACTATTGAAGGTTCTAAACCATCTGGGGAATTCACTAAGCTTGCCACCAAGCGAGGAGAGATTAAGCGGGCAGGGTTGCCCAAGAAGCTCCTCAAAGGGGAATGTCAGTTGGTGTTTGAGTTCATTAACAAAGTGTTGGTACCTAGGATTGAAAAATGTACAGTTGCATCTGCTGCTGACTTATTTCTTATGGAGAAGCTGGTTGAACTTGAAGAAATCAATATTTCTACTATCATGTTGGAGCACATGCACAGAGTAATGACATGGAAGCAGGCTAACCATGGCATTCCATATAGGTACCTGTTGAACCTTGTTTTTAATCATTTTGAGGTACCATTAGGAAAGGGGGTACCAGGTACCATCAAACAGATGTTCACTCAGTCCACTCTACTGGAATGTGAATGCATGGAGGGACCAGCTAAGGGTAGGTCTCAAGTAGCAGCGGTTCTGGAGCAACAGGCTACTCTCAAGCGGGAAGTGGATGATCTGACCTGTCTTCTGAATGACAAGGAGGATGAAATTGCTAAACTCAAGTCTGAACTTCAGAAGTCAATCTCTGGGGGACCTGGTACCAGTCACGCTGATGAGGGAGTGTTGCAACAATTGAAGGATGAAAATGTACTACTGCAAAAGTCAAATGCCTCACTTAGTGAGGAAGTTAAGGCCCTCAATAAGCATATTATCAAGGCTCATAAAGATGCTAATGAGCGGATGCTTCTGTTCATGCACACTCTCTCTCCCCTTCTCCCTCCGTCCTAAATGTGTCTCCCTTATAATTTCTTTTGTTTTGCTCCCTCCTGTAATCCTAAATCTTATGGCTTTATGTTTTGACTAAATGACAGTGGTTAGTATATATGATATGATGCCTTCTCTATTTTGTGCCCTGTTCATGTGTGGTTTAATATTCTCTTTATGCTTTCATACACATGTTTTGTGTGGCCCAAGGCCCTGAATTCTTTATTGCCTTGCATTTAACTTGAATATATTTACTGCTTCACCTTTTCAATGATGTCAAAAGGGGGAAGTTTTGTTGTAAAGTTGGCTGGTTAGGGGCACTGAACTAAGGGGGGAACTATGGTTGTTACTGGTGCACTAACAAAAGGGGGAATTTGTTATGTATTTGAATGAATGTTTGTTCACTCATGTGAGGAGTTATGCAGGTTGTTTGTCATCATCAAAAAGGGGAAAATTGTTTAGTGCTTATGTTCCTAAATGTTTTGATAATCTCCTCACAAGTGCAGGGACCTGGTCCTCTACAGAGTATGAATACTCGTCCAGTGGTCAAAGTGCTGGACAGTTGTAAAGGTTGTCTGTGTGAGGAAGTTGGTGAAAGCTGCAGAGTACTTCACCAATCAAAAGCGATGAGGTTTCTTGTACGTTTGGTAATTACTCTTCATGGTATATATCAAACAACATTATTCATTATTCATTCAAAAGAGATACTTTCAAGCTTCAAAACAGTAAGGGACCTGATAGAAGTGCTTCGATTGCTTTCTTTACTAGCTGTAGTTTTGCTTGCTTGTAATAGTTCTTATATTGTAGGATTCGTTTCACTTGTGAAAGAAACGTCTCAAACTTGTTTGAATCTTTGTAAGAACTAGGTTAAAGGTAACTTAGGTTTTTACTCTAAAAGTCTATATTAATCGGTTAGGATTAGTATAGTGGGCAGTGTTGTAACTGCTCTGGCTCAGCTAAGTGATAGGAGGTATTGCTTAGTGTGGAGATTAGTAGGCTAATCTCATTTTGTAAACTGGTTTTTACTTTTGCTTGGAGAAGATTAGTAAAAGCAGTTTGAAAAGTCCTGTTGAGAACATGTCATGGTTTTACTCCCTTGAGCAAGAAGGTTTCCATGTAAAGTTGTTTGTGCAATCTTTACTTTCGGCATTTATTTTCTATCGGTTACTGTAACTGTGCTGAGGACCTAGTCCCATCAAAATAGGTTGACGCATACATTCCAACAAAATCCTATCAGGAGTAGCTATAGTAAAAAAGTCTTTGCTATAGCGAAATTAGGCTTTGACATTGTAAAGGCTCACATGTTGGTGAGGTTCTCCATAGCGAACAATTGGTTTGGTTCCTTGGAAAAAGTGGTCCAGGTCACGTAGGTTAGCTATAGTGAAGGTCTTCTACATAGAGAAGGTTGCGAAAACAATAACTTTGTTTCAAGTTAGTTTTCGTTCAGTCTTAATCAAAATATAAAATATTCGATGAAAAGACTCTAGTGGCGAATTTTCCAATGCTTAGAGTTTTCTCACTATAAGTACTTCTCTTTCATCTTTCCAATTCGTAATTAGATTTCCTCCTAGAATCGAAGGGTAAAATCTTCATGAGAATTCATGGGTTTTAACCGTAGAGTTATTATCTTGATGGGAGAGCATGTGGGGGAGTATAACTATGCATAATTACTCATTTTAAGCCGTTATATTTTATCTTTTAGCATAGATTATGAATCATTCATTAACAATCATATTAGGGAATTTAGAAATCTCATAAAGTTAGGTTCTTTGAGCAAATGAACTGCTCAAGAGAGGTTAATGGGGCTGAAACTCCAAGAATAAGATTGGTATGATCATGGAAACCTATGATTTGATGGAATGAACTTAAAATAAATAGTTTATCCTTCTAAACAGATAGAATTATATGGGCTTGAATACCCAAAGTTTGAAGAAATAAATGATTGAACATTCTGAGATTGTAAGGATGGGGAAGGTTCGAGAATCACTTGTTTACTTCAATTCTCCGATTGAGGTAGATTACGGTTTACTTGGAGTTAGATTTTGCTTAGTTTATGATATGTTATATGAGTTGTACTGCATATTGATTATTTTTCGGACATAGTTGGTGCTTGTTTTATAATTGAATTAATAAGGACTAAATAAATGAGCATGCAAACTTTGAAATTGTCTATTTCACTAATGTAATGAAATATGAAGTTGTGATTATTCGATTCTTAATGTGCTATTCTAAAAGGTAATTGGATAAGCTATCATACTAAGATATGCGGATACATTAGGAATGCATTAGTTAGTATTCTGATGGTGAGTTCCGTTGTGAGCTTACGAATGGACGGTTATGTATGTAGTTGGATTGAGTACCATGCTTGTAACACCTCAGAAATTAGTAAGTTGAATTTGAAAAGAAAGTTGCAGAAATTTAACTGGTGCAGGTTCTAACGAGCCTGCGGTCCGTAGAAGGGCAGTCTTAGGAGTTGGGTTGAAATTTTGGAAAATTTCAAGTATCTAATGTGTGTCTATGGACCAATAGGACAAACCGTAGGAAGTGCCCGTAGAAGAAGATCCAGACTTAACTATTTTGAGTGACCTTAGGTCTACGATTGGTTGCACGGATCGTAGAAAGTTTGATAGGTCCTAGTCTAGGGTTCGTGGGAAGTGGTTTGGACTTAAAGGATTTTCGGACTTGGGTTCTACCTGAAGGCCCTATGGGCCGTAGGTAGTTCCACAACCCGTAAGAAGGGTTTTGTGGAAGTTAACACCAATATTGGTCTCCGGTACTTGTTCTACGAGTGATCAAGACGATCCGTAGAAGTTCCTACGAACCGTAGTTCAAGTCGTAGGGTCTATCTGGCAAATTTTAGTTAGGTTATTTGGATATTTTCTTACCCTTGTTACGCCTAAACTACGTTATTTCTAGAACATTCTAGCCTATAAATGATTTTACTCTCCTAAATCTACACATTTCCTCTCAGTCACTCAAACCTCCAAAATCTCCTAAGTTCATTTTCTTCAAATTCTCTCCAAGGAAAGCTAGGGTTCTTCAAGCCTTCAAATCTCCTTCTCCAATATAAAGCTTGGATTCATCAAGGTATGTGGGAAGTTCATCAATGAATTTCTTTCTTTCTTTCATTGAGTCCCAGATTAAGATTTCTCTACTTCTTCCATGATTTCATTCCCAATTTCTAGGATTTTTATATGATTCTACATTGGATCAGTTAATTATTATTCAATTGCTTATATTTGATCGTATTATGCATGATTTGATTCAATGTACATGTTTTCCATGAATTTCATATGAAATTCATGCTATTTGCCTATTTTATGATTATGAATATATTATGAAATTATGCATGTATCAGGAAATTGAGAAATTTATGAATAAAGGATGCTTTTAGATAAAGTATCAAAATATTTTGTGAAAAAAATTGCTTCCAATTTAAGTATTCATATTATGAAAGATGATCGTGATATTGATGCTTAAGATAAGCGTCTTTATGAATATGTTATGAAATCATGATTTTGGAATGAGCTATTCTATGATATGAAGTTTATGATTAGGATTGGTATTACTAAATTCTTACTTTTTCAAGTATTATGATATGATAACTATTATGCTCATTTCTGTTAGGATTTTACTTAGCACCGAGAGGACTTTGAAATGTAATATATATATATATATATATAGTGGCGGAGCCAGAATTTTCAACAAGGGGGTTCAAAATCTGTAGAAATAGACACACGAAGTAGCCAAAGAAGGTTCGACATCTACTAAATATACATAAAAAATTATTTCAACCATGTATAAATAGTATAATTTTCCACCGAAGAGGGTTCAGATGAACCCCTTTAGTACAAGGTGGCTTCGCCCTATATATATAAGAGATAAGAGTGAAAAACATACCTAAACCATTCTCTTTTTTATTTAATTTTATACCTATACTATTGACACCGTGAGTTTCATACCTAAAATGTCACTTATTAGTTTGAGAAACACACATCTCTCTTTTATTACACTCTGATCATGGTGTGTGTACTACACTCTCTCTTTTATTTAAAAATATTGTCACATCACACTCTACATGGACAAAACATTCAACCTTGACAAAAATTAAATCAATTATTAGTATTAGTTAAAGTTAAAAATTAATGTATTATTATTCCGCAAAAACTTATAAAATAAAATGTAAAATATTTTTCTTACCCAACTCCACCACTTCTTCTCACGGTACCCCCTCTCCCTTCCCCTCCCCTCACAATTTTTAAATTTTAAAAAAGAAATTCTTTTATAAAATTTTCTTTAAAAAATTTATTACTTCACCCCCCCTCCCTCTCCCCCACAATCCCTTCAAATAATACTTTAGATATTGTTTAATTTAAAATAAATAAAAAAACAATTCTACCCCACCGCACATATTCCTCTGCTTCCAAATTTTTTTCTTGTTCTCTCTCTCTCTCTCGTTTTACCGCAAAAAAAATTAAATTAAATTTCCGTTATATTCGGTACGCAAGTAGAAAAAGATATTTTCCAAAAAAATTTAGTACATATCTAATACAAAACGAGAAAAATGTAGAAAAAAAAATTATGAGCGGAGGGTTAGATGGGGTGGAATAGAATTTTTTTTAACAATAAAAATAATATCAATTTTTTTGGGGATAAGGCACAAATACCCCATAGACTATGACTGAAATCTCAGGACACACCTTAACTAAACTAAGGTCTTATTACCCCCCCCCCCCCGGG